>JAMZAV010011762.1:0-19860 GCA_024449915.1 Sweltsa coloradensis | reverse complement strand
AGAGGAGCAAAATAGGGTCTACTTCACCCCCCCTGCAATAAAAATCCCAGCGACGAAACGATTTCACTGGGATCTTATTCTTAACAAACACCCAAAAGACAAGTTAGCTAAATCGTAGCGGCCTAGGCTAGGGGTATATAAATTTAACTTTGAGCCCTTAGAAAGTGTTTGTGGTGAACAGTAGAGCCTAGAATGTGTAGGACTTAAAACATATGCCTATTAAACATTCCTCTACTTACCTTAGTGTAGATGTCAGACCCCCCAAAATACAAAAATTTGTAAAAAAAAAAAACGGCAGCCAAGCTCTCCTTCCAAAGTCTTCGGCTGTGAATGCTGTGAGATATAGAAGTTGAGCCAAGCATTTCATTCTTTCTCCCTAGTTTCGCATGGAAAAGAAGTAAGATCATTTCGCCTGTTGACGAGCGCCAAGCCAACCATTTTCGTGGTAAAAAAAGCTAAAATTTTAAACTCAAAATCATAAAAAATTACTTGGCCATTGACTTTTTAGAGTCCTCGTACCAAAATCAATAGCCAAGTAATTTTTTTTATGATTTTGAGTTTAAAATTTTAACTTTTTTTACAACGAAAATGGATGGCTTGGCGCTCGTCAACAGGCGAAATGATCTTACTTCTTTTCCATGCGAAACTAGGGAGAAAGAATGAAATGCTTGGCTCAACTTCTATATCTCACAGCATTCACAGCCGAAGACTTTGGAAGGAGAGCTTGGCTGCCGTTTTTTTACAAATTTTTGTATTTTGGGGGGATATCACATCTTTTTGTTGTTTGTTTCATATCAAGACTTAAAATATGTGAAATACGTGTAAAGGTGGATACAGTAAATAATATATTTAAACTATTAGTGATGGGGGTTGACAAAATGTGGTTTATATAATGAGAATAGACCGATTGGGTTAAAACACATAAGAACATAATTTTAATACCTAATTTGACTAAAAATTCAATTTTGGGTTAGAGCTATGGATTATTTTAATTTTAGAAGATGATTTAGTGGGTGTTGGGGGTGGAATATTGCTTGTCTTTCGGCGGAAGTTTGTGAGTCTGAGGTATATCTAAGTGTGGTCCAAATTTCATAGTTCTAAGATGTACCGTTTTCTCTGTAGGCTCTTATTCCTCTCTGGCAGAATCCACTACCCCCCGCCCCCCCCCAACCAACCAGCCAGCTGGACGATTATCGTCGATATTTATAGCCAGCGGTTGAGCCGAGCTTGTTTAACCGGTTCCCACTCGAACACCGAAGTTAAGCAGAATCGGGCGTAGTCATGGGTAGAGTGGGTGACCGCTCTACCCTGAAACTCACGTATAACGCTGGTTAGAGCAGATGGAGGGTTCGAAAGCTAGTGTAACGGCTTCGTTCTCCTTGTCGTCTGCTCAGCAGTCCGGGTTAGTGGAGGAACCTATATGAATGTCAAAGTTACACCGTCCTGTCGGATGGGACGTTAAGCCGTTGGTCCCCTTGGTACTTTTCGAAAGGAGTAGGCTACGTGCCGTTACCGGGTCTCCCCTCCTCCCTTCTGTTCATACTTCATCCTCATCTATCACCACTCATCGTCTCGATTAGCCAAAGTGCATAAATATGAGACGTTAAACAAAATTCAATCAATCAATCAGGCGATATTTACGCACTTTTTTAACACAGAACGGGTTATCGGATCGGGCTGATTTTTTTTTTGGTATGTCATGGACCACATATCAGGTCATATACCGAGTTTCAAGATTGTGAATCTTTTGGGAACGGCGTGTGCAGATAGCTGAAAACCCCCCAACTCGGGTAGGAGTAAACAGGGTCGAGTTAGTCATCGCCTTCTAGCAGTCGCGTGCGCTTGGCTGCGGGCGAACAACCGTCGCCCTGGATGCTAACAGAATGTACCAAATATGATGCCTTACGGACGCAATTTCATATCTCCCAATCATATGAAAAACTTCTATCATATGATAACGGCGTCAAACTTTCTAAATTTCTCATCCATAGTAATCTAAGTATTTAACAAAATTTAATAGACCTCATACACATTTCTTTCTTTTCTTTACTTTCATTTACAAACATAACTTTTATTTTGCTATTACTTTTATCATCATTTTTTGTTGTTATTTATTCACTTAGAAAACAATCCAATCATCAAACACACCTGCATTTACTCATCTCATCAATTTTCATTATCACAGACGGTGCAATATGACCTAACCGGTTGAAGCGACCTAGTTTCTCACGTCTTCGTCGTAAGTTTCTTTCAATTCATGGTGATTGCAGAAACCCTGATCAGAATGAATAATTTTGTACCTCTTCATTTCACGTCTACCAACCGTCCTAATGAGCCTAATAGTAGGAAAATAAATAATAAATAAATATCCTATTCAGTAAGCAAAAATCTGATTTACAAACGAAGCCAGCCAATAGTGTAATTCCTCGTCTGGGCCCGGGGTAGAATTGGCCCAGAGCATGGCTCTGCTAATCGTAAAAGGCGATTCAAGAGAAAAAGTCCACCTCGCAAACATCAGCTAGAAAGAGCGGAGTATCCCACTCCCCGAAACTAGAGGCGAGCTCTGGCAATCGTCGTCGGGGACCTTGCCCCCTTCCCATGACGACCCCTCGACGACGACGACAATGACAACACGGACGATGACACAGACGATGGCGACCACGACGTGGGGTAACCACCAATCCCTGCCCACCCCATACCCTCCCTTTACCTCTGTCCTTTGCCTGAACCTGATTTTGTAACAGACCACAGGCCCCCCCGACTCGACCCTAGCCAAGCTCCCAGCCCGGCCCCTTTCCCCCGGCCACCTACTCCCAACACATCCCCTTGCTTGTTGCTGGTTCTGACCAGCACAAGCCTGTCCACCCCGCGTCTCCCCACGTCACCCCTTACGTTCCTCCGCTTTGGAAAATATATAGTTATCACAGGAGGCGCAATATGACCTAACGGTTGACGCGCCCTTTAACCTTATAAACACCTAACAAACAACAAATAAGATGCTTCGTTTTCTTTCGTTCATTTTATGCTCTGTCTAGTCAACAAGTTAACTTTTCTTGGCCTATGTATTTTGTTCCCTTTAGGATTAATTTTCGTTTATTTATTTAATATATTCATTCAAATGAAAAATTTATCTTTTTCTATAACTATCACCACCATATTTTCCTTTTCTTTTAAAACTAAGAAAACAATATAAAAAATCAAACACCATAAACTCATTTCATTAACTAAAAATATCACAGGCGGCGCAATATGACCTAACCGAATGAAGCGCCCTAGTTTCTCACGTCGTCGTGTCTTTCAATTGCCCTATTAAACTACAATAGGCCACACAATCCAGGTCAGGGATGGAGACTTGCGCAAGCTGATTGGGGAAAGTTCCAGGAACTCACTGAAGTCTCTTTGCTCAACGTGGACTAGTTCTGGTGACCCCAACGTGATTGTCAATATGGTAACTAAATTGTATTTAAGATACAAACAACATCTACAAACTTAAATGGCTACACTAATAACGAGGAATTGTAGAGGATTCTATGCAAGTCTAGAAGAGCTACAGCTACTCTTACAAAACACACAACCCTTGATCTTAATATTAGGCTATAAGAAACTTTTTTAAAACCAACTGATAACCCTACGGTTAAGGGTTATACAATCTACCGTAAGGATTATACGGGAGGTGAACGTGCACAGGGAGGTGTTGCCATTCTAATGCATCACTCTGTGTATGCCACTCAAATTCCATTGACAACTCGCCTTCAGGCCGTCGCCGTTACAGCTTGGTAAACTTAGGAGCCGTCCAAGCAACGAGGCGCATAATACATTCTAGGGTTGTTCCGAGTCAGTCTTGTTGATTCTGGTGCGGTCCGCGGGTGGAATCGTGCCCATCTTGATTGATCATCGTATTATCGGTGTCTCTACTTAAATATCCCGGTCTCTAGCTGGTCATTGTTCGCTCGTCAATGGTGTTGGCGCCTACATGGATGGTTTGGGACCAACCTTAAATCTTATATCCCCAACTGAAAATCAGTTAGTGACTGAGTGGGTCGACTCTAAATACGATTTTTTTAAGGATAAAAAAATACCCAAATATTTCAGCATTATATGTTAGATTTAATTTAATTAATAAATATTGACAACTGAATATTGGGGAATGCATTTATCCACAATAAATAACACAAAGTCGTATCAGTGCACATTGTAATGATTTTTGGCCCCCGTCTAGGCCTGGGGTAGAATTGGCCCAGAGCATGGCTCAGCCAATCGAAAAAGGCGATTCAAGAGAAAAAGTCCACCTACCAAACATCAGCTAGTGATAAGGGTAGGTGTTACTCCTCGAATCTAGAGGCGCATTCTGGCTGTCGTCGTCTGGGAATTTTCCTTATCACATTGACTTCCACTCCGACGACGACGATAATGGGCAACACGGGCGACGACACAGACGAAAACGACCACGACGTGGGGGAACTACCAACCCCCGCCGTCCCCATCCCGTCCCCACCCTTGCCCTCTGTCCTTTGCCCGAGCACGGCCTGATTTCGCCTGGCCCCTTGCCCCCGGCCACCTCCCATGCCCTACCTTTGCTGTGGCTGGTTCTGACCAGCACAGGCCTGTCCACCCCGCGTCGCCGCTCACGTTCCACCCTTTTGACAAAATATATGTACGAATTATCTTAATAAGAAACGGTTGACGCGCCCTTTAAACCTTATGAACGTCAATTTAATTATAGTAATATTATTTATATTGATTATATTAATTATATTAATATGTATTAATTATATTTTATTGATAAAAATTGTGTGTTAATTAATTTAATTTATTTGATTAATTGATAAAAATTAAACTTGTTCGAATTAATTTTACTGTAAATAATTAACTATTAATATAAAATTTGTATCATTATAAGTAAATAACTAAAAAACTCCATTACCGTCTTTATAATATTTTATTCTATTATGTTTACTCTAGTTGGTCATTGTTCGCTCGTCGATGGTGTGGTCGCCTACAGGGCTAGCATGGTCCACTTTAAATTTAATGTCCCCAACTGAAAATAAGTTCTGTGACTGAGTGGGAAGACACTTAATACGAATTTGTTTGTTTATTCATTTAAAAGGATAAAAATAAAATTCCCAAATAATTCTGCATTTTCTGTTTGATTTTAACATATAAATATTGTCAATTTAAAATTGGGTGATGCATTTAGACCACAATAAATAACACAAAGTCGTATCAGTGCACATCAAATGATTTTTTGCGCCGGTCTGGGCCTGGGGTAGAATAGACCCAGAGCATGGCTCTGCTTATCGTACAAAGCGATTCAGAGATAAAATCCACCTTGCAAACATCAGCAAGTAAGAGGGGAGAATACTTTTCACCGACACTAGAGGCGAGCTCTGGCAATCGTCGTCAAGGACACCTGCCCATTCCCTTGACGACATCCCCGGCCGGCTACGACGACAAAGTCGAAAACGACCGCGACGTGAGAATACGTACCCCCCTTCCCGCCACTACCCATGGTTGGTTCTGACCAGCATGGGCCCCTCTTTCCCATATCACCTAGGCTAGAGTGGCGTATTATGATCTAACGGTTGACGCGCCCTCAATCCAAATAAACAAAAATAAACCAAATCGTTCAAAGTAATTTTTTAAACAAAATTTAATTCACATCATACACTATTTCATTTATTCTTTCCATTCAAGTTAATAATTTTTAATTTGCTATTACTATTATCAACATTATTCTATTTTTTATTATATACACAAAGAAAACAATATAAACATGAAACACCTCAATTACTCAATTCATTAACGTGTAATATAACGGGCGGCGCAACATGACCTGACTGGTTGAAGCGCCCTAATTTCTCACGTAGTCGTTGGTCAGTGATATCTTAATTGCGGCTTATTTTAGCCAACGGGACCCAGTTCCAAACTAACCAATTTTAACAATCGTATCTTGTTTCACAGGGAACCAGATTTGGGCACTTTTTTGATCATGGGACATCTTCTCTTTACATTCTTCTAGTAGAGTGGCGCATTATGACCTACTGGTTGAAGCGCCCTAGTTTCTCACGTCGTCGTCGTCGTCGTCGTGAGGTTCACAAAATGCAGCTTATACAAATACAATAAATATAACGGTTTCTCATCTTAGTATATATTCTAATTTGTGTTGACTTTGATCTCTGCCAATCATATGAAAAACTTCCATCGTATGGTAACGTCGACAAAATTTCTACATATCTCATTCAAAGAAGTTAATTAAAACAATTTCATCTGAAATCGTAAACATTTAATTTTTAATTCAGATTGATAATTTTTTTTTTGCTATCACTACCTTCTATATAATTTTCTTTTCTTTAATACTTTTAGAAGACATTATACCGATCAACTATCATATCTATTTATTACTTTTCACTTTTTCACTCTTCACCATCAATGCTGGCCCCCTTTGTGTTCTAAACGTCTACCGCCGTGTTTGCCGTGCGGTGCGACCCGTCCCGGTGGAAAAGGGGATCCTGGTTGTTGAGGAAAATGTTTCTTGCGAGAAACATGGACCAACACGCAACTTTGGCCACCTGCTTCATCATAGACGGGAGATTCAGAACTAGCCCACCTGGGTCAATCGGCTAGTGCAACATTTTGTCACCATTATGTTGCACATTGGGCAGCCCGGACATAGATTGCGTAGGTTTGTATGTACCAATGTGGAGAGCTATGGGAAGAGAAGGGTCGGGACCCGGGACCACACTGGTAAAAGATCTATTGCGTCTATGTCTTTGGTCCGGACACAAAATTGGCTCTTTCCTACATACCATCCTGATGAAAAAAAGAAATCTTTAATGTTTACAAGGCCCTATGTGGTAGAACCAACGTGGGCTAATTGAGTTTTTTCCGGGAAATTTTGTAGGTTGTCCCCTGTTTCTACTATGGAAAATCTTAATCACCCCAATCACCCCATTTCCCATCCCCAAAACAAACAATTACCATCAAAGAAAAGACCTAGGTCTTTATTTGAACCAGAAATAAACACTTGACACTATGGTCAAAAAACTATAAACCTAGTACAAAATTACCAAGAATTTTGACAATAAAATCCTTAAAAGAGAACACAACATTTTTTAAAATATCATCAGTTGCAATTGCAAAAGCGATTCAAGGAGTAGCAGGTACTGTAAAATCAGTACGGAAAACTGCGAAATGGATTGCTTCTAGTTGAGACTGTTTAATGATAAGCAGTCTGAACTATACTTAAAACCACCAAATTTGACTACCTATTTGAAATCGAAGTTAAGCCGCATGAAAACTTAATAATTCTAAAGGAATTATTAGTTGTTCTGATCTAAAATATGTTACCAATGAGGAAATTAAAGAGGAACTCTCCAAACAAGGTGTCATTGACTTGTATAGAATAATGACCCGTGTTGATGGAGAAGAATTTCCAACTGGCACAACAATCCTCACCTTCAACACTAAGGACTTACCTGAAAAGGTGTTAGTGGGATACCACATTTTAGATGTCAGAACCTATATACCAAACCCCATGAGATGCTTCACCTGTCAAAGATTTGGACACACCAAGAATGTCTGTAAATCAGAACCTATTTGCAGAAATTGCGGTTACAAATCTCATGGTGAAGTGCAGTGTGAACATCCAAAACGAGTGTGTCAATTGTAGTGGTCCACATTCTTCTTTTTCCCGTGATTGTCCTAGATGGACGGAAGAGAAGAAGATTTGTGAGATAATGGCGGTTGACAAACTTAATGTTCATGAGGCAAGGAAAAGGTTTATAGACAAATTACCACACCATCTAATCTTCCAGTATCATTTGCGCAAGCTGTAACATTCAAATAGTAGAGGCATAATTGCAACAAATCAGGAAACAACACAGAACATCTCTAACCCAAACTATAAATCCCCAAGCTGATGCGGCTACCACCCATGTGAAGACATCACCTTGGTTCAGGAGACGCAAAGCTAAAGGAAACTATTGAAGCATTGCTTGTGATACAGAAATCACTTCAAGATCAATTAAAAGAACAAGCAAAGCAAACAACAGGAGCAGGAAAACTCTTACAAGAGTTAATTTCCCTGACTCGATCTCAAATTCCGAGTGGAAAATTAGGTAAATTTAATCAACAGCAAGACGTCAACAGCAATGTTGATGTTCAAGTTGAAGTAAATTTACCTAAATCCCCAAAAAAGTCAAAAACTCAGAAACCATTAGAGGTTTTAGTGGGTCCAAATGTAAAGAGGATTTTAAAGATTCCCAACCAAAAAAACAGCCCATCCACGTCGTCACTTACTGATGACATGTTGGAGGACGGTTAATGGATGAGAATCCTTTTGATATTTTAAAAACCATAAGGTGAAATTTAAAAAATAACAGCTGTATTTAAGATACATACAAACATCTATTAACTTAAATGGCTACACTAATATCGTGGAATTGTAGAGGATTCTATGCAAATCTAGAAGAGCTACAGCTACTCTTACAAAACACACAACCCTTGATCTTATTTTACAAGAAACTTTTTCAAACCAACTGATAACCCTACGGTTAAGGGTTATACAATCTACCGTAAGGATTATATAGGAGGTGAACGTGCACAGGGAGGTGTTGCCATTCTGGTGCATGATCTGTGTATGCCACCAAATTCCATTGACAACTCGCCTTCAGGCCGTCGCCGTTACAGCTTACATTCCAAATGTAACCACATATGCTGTATTTACATTCCACCACCATTAATCATTAGCAGACGCGATATGGAGCATTGCCCGGATCAATTACATGACCCGTAATCTTGGGTGGTGATTTTAACGCTCACCATACTGACTGGGGATCAGTAGTTTCTGATCAACGGGGTTGTGTTGTAGCAGATTTTCTACAACACAATGATGTTTCATTGTTAAACACGGGCCAGATGACTCATTTCACGTCACATTCTGGCACTTTTTCAGCCATAGATTTAGTCATGTGTACACCATTGCTATCGCTTGATCTCGAGCTACATGTGCTTGATGATTTACATGGAAGTGATCATTTTCCAATTCAGGTGAATGTATTAAACTACAATAGGCCACACAATCCAGGTCAGGGATGGAGACTTGCGCAAGCTGATTGGGGAAAGTTCCAGGAAATTAGTGAAGTCTCTTTGCTCAAGGTGGACTTTACTAGTTCTCGTGACCCCAACGTGCTTGTCAATAATGTGGGGTAAATGCTTGCTTGATGCCGCATATGCCGGTATGCCACTGGCTAGTGGTGAACGTCGCGGTCGTGTCGTCCGCTGGTGGAGTAAAGATTGTGCATTGGCCATCAACGGCAGAGAAAGCAGCTTTTAAAAAAATTAAATACATTTCCTACATTTGAAAATTTAATCAGTTTCAAGCACGAGAGAGCGAAAACGAGACGAATTATCAAACATAGTAAGAGGCAGTCATGGCAAGAGTATTTTTTTTCTTCTATAAATTACAGCACCTCTTCCACGATGGTGTGGAAAAGGATTAAATCAATTAGTGGACGTCAGGTAAACACCATACCCGCTATCAAGGATGGCGGGCAATTAGTTACTACTCCAGCAGATGTGGCTTCAGTACTGGGTACACATTTTGCATCGGTAAGCAGTAATGCACGATATGATGCAGAATTTCTAGCACACAAGCATTTGACAGAAGCTCGAAAACTTAATTTCTCATCTGAAAACGATGAGCCATACAACAGAGCGTTCTCTTTGTGGGAACTCCGTATGGCGTTAAGCTCATTACGTCGCACATCTGTGGGAGAAGACAAAATGCACAACGACATGTTTGTGCACCTGACTGATCCCTCATTGGAAGTTATTATTTTATTTTTTAATATTTTGTGGTTGTCTGACATATTTCCCGATAGTTGGCGTAGTGCCATCTTAATTCCACTTCTCAAACCCACAAAAGATAAGTCGATGCCGACTTCATATCGCCCTATTTCTCTGACAAGTTGCTTTTGCAAATTGTTCGAAAAGAATGATCAACAAACGACTAATGTGGATGCTGGAGACACGCAGTTTATTGGCAAACGTCCCAAAGTGGATTTCGTCAACGTCGTTGCACCATCGATCACTTAGTTCGATTAGAGACGTTTATTCAAGAAGGTTTGTTGCTAAACAACATGTTGTTGGTGTGCTTTTTGACATTGAAAAAGCATACGATACAACATGGAGGTATAATATTCTTCAACAGATTCACGAGTGGGGTTTTCGAGGGCACATGCCGAAATTTTTAGAAAACTTTTTAAAAGATAGAACTTTCAAAGTGCGTGTTAACAATGTTTTGTCAGACTCGTTCTCACAGGAAACAGGTGTACCACAAGGCTCGGTCTTGTCGGTATCACTGTTTGCTATTGGAATAAACAGTGTGGTGGATTGTATCCCAAAGAGCCTAATGTCGTGCCTATTTGTAGATGACCTGGGAATCTTCTACAGATCGGTAAATTTATCAACAGCTCAAAGACACGTGCAAATTGGATTAAACAATATAAGTGAATGGGCTCGAAAGCGGGGGACACGATTCTCTCCCGAAAAAACTCAGTGCATTCACTTTTGCCGTCTTCAAGGAATCCAAAATGACCCACAACTATCGTTTAACAATGTAGAACTTCTATTCAAACAATGTCCGTCTTCTCGGCATGGTGTTTGACAAAAAGCTAAATTGGAAAGACCACGTTGTTGAGTTACGCAAAAAATGCATGTTGAAAATCAACCTATTGAAAGTTCTCAGTAATACATCGTGGGGTGCAGATAGGACTTGCATGTTGAGAATTTACGGATCTCTAGTTTGCTCCAAGATGGACTATGGATGTTTCGTTTACTCTTCAGCAAGTAACACAACCCTTAAACTTCTAGACACTGTCCACCATTGTGGTCTTCGTATTGCTCTTGGTGCATTTCGAACAAGCCCGGTAGTCAGCTTGTATGCCGAGTCAGGTGTGTCCTCCTTGCAGAACGGAGAAACCTCTTGATGGGTACGTATGTAATGAAAATTAAAGCTATGCCTAACCATCCAGCAAATCGGAATGTTTTTAACACGACATATGTCAGACACTTTGATAACAAACCCAAGGCATCTCTTCCAACGGGATTAAGATGTAAACTTTTGTTTAATCTTATAGAATTTCATCTGCCAAAAGTTTTTAATTTTGTATTTAGCAATAACCCGCCCTGGTTTACACCAGAGCCGATTATTATATTTGACCTTTGTCGTTTTGATAAAAACTCTACTTGCGATAGTGTATTCAAAATTAACTTTAGAAAGATTTGCCATGAACATCAAAGGTTTACTTGGTATTCACAGATGGCTCCAAAATTGACAACAAGGTTGGAAGTGCCTTTTATTGCTCCTCCTTAACTGAACGTTTCAGGCTAAGCGACGTGTGTTCAGTTTTCACTGCTGAGTTATTTGCCATTCGTGAAGCTTTTAAATACATTCTACGCTGTCGTTGTGGAGAATACCTTTTGTGTTCAGATAGTTTAAGTTCACTGCAAGCTATAAAACTCATGTATTCTAGTCATCATTTGGGACAAGACATCCAATTCTATTTAGAAAAACTAACCTCTAAGGGATATATAATAGAGTTTTGCTGGATACCTGGACACGTGGGCATAGAGGGAAATGAACACGCTGATCGGGCTGCTAAGGAAGCTTCCCAGCGTCGCGACGTTGATTTCGATCTAGTTCCCGTTCCAGATGTCAAGAGTGGATACAAGCAAAGATTGTTGGATTTGCGACAAGCATCGTGGGATGTGTTGCAATATAACAAATTGCATAGTGTGATGCCCACATTGACTAGCAAAATTCGTCCACCTACGTCTCGACTCTCACGTAGAGAAGAGGTGGTATTGTCTAGAATTCGTATAGGCCATACACGCCTAATCACGGATATCTCTTAACCAGAGAAAAGGTTATTCCCATATGTCACACATGTGATGTACCTTTAACCGTGCATCATATGCTAGCAGAATGTGGGCCAAATATGATGCATTGCGCACGCAATTTGATCTCTCCCAATCATATGAAGAACTTCTATCATATGATAACGGCGACAAACTTTCTAAATTTTTCATCCATTGTAATCTATTTAACAAAATTTAATTCACATCTTACACATTTGTTTCTTTTCTTTATTTTCATTTACATACATAACTTTTATTTTGCTATTACTTTCTTCATTATCAATTTATTTTGTTATTTATACACTTAGAAAACAATCTAATCATCAAACATACCTGCATTCACTCTTCTCATTTCCTTTCATTCACAGGCGGCGCAATATGACCTAACCGGTTGAAGCGCCCCAGTTTCTCACGTCGTCGAACTACACAACAAACAACCACAATCTGTTAACTCACAATATCACAGGCGGCGAAATGTGACCAGACCGGTTGAAGCGCCCTAGTTTCTCACGTCGTCGCTCTAACGAAGTTCTAGTCCGAAGTTAAATACAAAATGAATCTCTTTATGTTTGTGTCTTCGTGTTTGACTGTCAGGAGTATTGAACTTGGAGCCCTGCCAACAATATCTCTCCAGATGGACGGTGAAAAGTGATATAAACAAACTTTCACATTAACGCCAACAAAACTGTATCTCGCTGCATTCATCTAAGCAAGTCCAAAATTCATCATGTATGATCAAGTTTATTGGGGCAGAGCTTTAGGCGTTTTATTAATTTATCTTTTTATCCATTTCTTTTCCGAAACACACGAGCAACTCAATGTATTATATCTTACAATATCACATGCGGCGAAATATGACCTTACCGGTTGAAGCGCCCTGGTTCTTCCGTCGTCTTCAACTGCCATCGTCTTTGCGATTTGATGATTCAAGAGAAAAAGTCCACCTCGCAAACATCAGCTAGAAAGAGCGGAATATTTTACTCCCCGAGACTAGAGGCGAGTTCTGGCAATCGTCGTCGGGGACCTTGCCCCCTACCCTTGACGACCCCTCGACGACGATGACAATGACACAACGAACGATGACAAAGACGATGACGACCGCGACGTGAGAAACCCCCCTTCCTCCCCTTACCCGTGGCTGGTTCTGACCAGCATGGGCTTCTCCTCCCCACCCCCTTAGGCTAGAGTGGTGCATTATGACCTAACGGTTGACGCGTCCTTCAATCCAAATAAACCAAACCTTGTTCCTGGTTGGTGATGATCCCCCTCATCGGGACTCGACTGGAGCTGCAGATTCCTAGTTCAGTATTTTATAAGGTCCCCTTCAGCAAAAATGTTGTGTGCGTTAAGGAATGTGGTACGTGGCTTCTCACGCCTAAGAATGTGTTTCGCTCCCACACTTGTATAGTTATTTAATATTTACAAGGTTTGACTGATATGGCTGAACTAAATTAAAACGATCTGAATAATCAGGTTAATTAAATTTGTGCTGCAATATTAATCCCCGAAACTATTGGCGAGTTCTGGTGGTAGTCCCCCCGTCTGGGTCCGGGGTAGAATTGGCCCAGAGCATGGCTCTGTTAATCTTGTGAATTCATTTCATCTAGAAATAGATCAAGAGATTCTCTTCCGTGTTGCCAAATTCAATAAATATCATCTATGAAACGTAGCCAACACTTTGGTTTGAGAGGTACTCGTTTGAGCAATAATCCTTGAAAATATTTGCTAGTACTGGAGATAGTGGGGAACCCATTGATAAACCTTCTGTCTGTTGGTAATAGTCCCCACTCAAACGGAAATAGTTACACTCTGTACACCGCCACTAAACACCCTATAAATAAAAATGTCATCAACGGGTAGCGAGACATTTAAAAGTTTTAAAATAAATCTTGTTCCGCTATAACTATTATCTACATTATTTTATTTTATAAACTTAAAAAAACATTATCATTATCAAAACAGGGGTAAACTTATTTCATTAACTTTGAATATCACAGGCGGCGCAATATGACCTATTCGGTTGAGTGCCCTAGTTTCTCACGTCGTCAATGTATGTTAAGATAACCAGACCGACATGGTTTTCAGGGTCACATGAGTACTTTGCCGTGGCATGTTTGATGTACTGCTAGAACAAGAATTAAGAAGTAATGTGAGCCAGCAGTTTATAGTTCGATCATATCTTGCTTGCATGCTCACTCAGATGTTACAAGGTTGAACTTTTAAAATTATTTTGCAATTTAAGTATTGTTAGACACAATTGACATGATTGTGCAGTGCGTAGCGTTCGCGCAATCTTCTTTATACGCGCCGAGACCCGGCACCTCCACCATTAGTTTGGTGGAGGTGCCGGGTAGGACTTTAAAACATTTATATGTGAATGTGTTAAACATTAATATATAATTCCTTGGTCCTTTGACTACCTATTCACCTTCTTTGTATGATATGTTTATCCATAAAGACATAGCATCGTACAGGTCCCACTTCTGCGTTGATTTGGCTGCTGAGCCGCTCAGAGGTGGTTTCGTGATAGCCTCCGTTCTCGGGTGTAGCTCGCTGAACAAAACATTCTTGAGTGACCATGTCTGTGTCCCATGGCTGGTTCTGACCAGCATGAACCCCTCCTCCCCATATCCCCTAGGAAGTTAGATAGAGTGGAGCATTATGACCAAACGGTTGACGCGCCCGAAATCCAAATAGTCTCATATAAAAAAGACGACAACCATGACAACATAAACGATGACAAAGACGATGACAACCACGGCGTGAAAAAACCCCCTTTATCACCCCTCCCCCTAGGAGGCTTTTCTGCCCAGCAATTTGGACGTTAAATACCAACTATAAAAACGTGTCATATTAAATTAAAGTAACAAAAAAACAATTGCCACTATTTTTTTGTGCAGCGAACCCAAACGCGTTTCGGGAGACGCGTGGGAAAAATAACTTTCAGTATTTAACAGGGGGGATAATGCATTGTAGAAACAAACGTCCACGCCATCTTGTCTGTTTTGGGGTCGGATTTCGCCCCTTCCAAGTCTGTTTCATTTTTTTGGACAAATTAAAATTCATTTTCATTGGGAAGAAATTTTTTTTGATTTTTTTTTTTTTTATTTGGTTTAAAGGGACGCGTCAACCGTTAGGTCGTAATGCACCACTCTAACCTAGGGGGGGGGGGAAAGGAGCCCTGCTGATCAAAAACCAGCCAGGGGTTAGGGGGGGAAAGGGGGGGGGGGGGGTTTTTTTACGTCGCAGTCGTCTTAATAAATTTATAGTTTGGTTACAAAGAAGAATTTCTGTTACTTTGGATGTGGTTGTTGGGGTTTTATTTTGGAGATTAGAAAAACCCCCATGGTTTGGTCATCGGTGTGCGTCTAGCCCTAGGCCCTTTGATGGTTCGTTTTATCTTGCCGAAAAAAAACCCAATTTCAGGAAACCATACTTGGGTTTAACAGTGTTGTACTTTTATCGAGCAACCCCGGGGTTTTTCAAAAACCCAAACACCAACATCTTACCCACGTTACCTTTTTAGCAGGGCAAGATTGCCCTAGGTGTGAACAATAGTGACGTTATGTTTTGCGACCCAACTCCAGTTTATCAACCATAGTGAAACTTTTTCTTACGACCACAGCGCCCAAAAATTTACTTTTAACAAAAAAGTACCTCGCCCCCACCAGACCTCCCCCCAACCTTCCAACCGCTTTCTAAATTTCTCATCCAAAGTAATCTTTTTTAACAAAATTTTGAGAAAGTGAGAAACCTTTTATGGGTTACCAACACAATCTACACCGGCCTCCTACTCAAAAGTGTTATTCACACGGTAGCTGAGAGTCGCGAGCAATCCCGGGTTTTTAACTCAAATTTTCCATTTTTGAACATTCATTTGGCGTTAGACCTCCGGTGAAGCCCCCTTTTAATAATTAAAAAAAAAAACATTTATTTGAACTTCAAATTTACTTTGGGATCGGGCCCCGGAAATGATGACTTGTACACGCAATAAGATCTCTCCCAAAATGGGAATAATTTTTATCTAAAAATGAAACGGTGAACCCCCTTAACTTTTTATAAAAATAATTTATTTTAAAAATTTTAATTACATAAAAACATTAAAAAAAGTAAATCAAAAAATTTTTTTCTTATTTTTTTTTTTTTTAAAAAATTAGAAAACTAAAATCATCAAACCACCAAACACTCATTACATCATCTTTAAATTCATAGGACGCGCCAAAAGACCTAATGGAAGAAGCCCCCTTTTTTTCTCACCCCGTCGTACAAATCATACTCTTTTTTGGTAGTATATGTCAAAAGATGAAAATAATAAAAAATACAAATAACGAGTGTGTGCTACCGTGTGCCTTCTTTGAATCTAGCGCATAATGTACTTAGGGTTTGACCCCCCCCTTTTAAACCAAAAGATATTGAGATTGAGTTTTGGGTTTTCGCACAGACTTTGATGAAACTTTCTCGTACTAGGCCCATTGAATTTTTTAAAAGGTTCACAAACAAAAGGAACAACGGGTTGGTTTTGGTCATTGCTTCAAAAAAATCTAATTATTTATGACCAAACATCACAGACAACGCAATATGACCTGCCCGGGTTTGAAGCGCCCAGGTTTTCATCGTGGTTCTTTTTTACTAGGAAAACGCCAAAGTCGTTTTAGACGGTGAGGGCCCATGTTTGTGTACCCGGTGGCATTTTTTTCTTTCCCACCCAATCCCTCTTAGTACTAATGCTAAGTAACGCATTTCCCCAAAATTTCTTATGCCCGTTTATGAAAAAATCCAATCATTTCGTGAGATCTTAAAAAAACAAATTATTTTATCATCAACGAACAACAAATTTTGATAAATTTTATTACTAACAATTCACATACGGCGCAATAAGACCCACTCTTTTTGAAGGCCCTAATTTCCCCCGGGGTTCATATGGTTAGTGACTTTCGCAGCGTTTGACACTACGAGCCCGCGGGTTCGTGTCCCGCACAACCGGGGTTTTAGTAATGCCTGCACCCTCATTATAACCATCATCAATCAATACATCAAGCAATACCGTGAAACTTACTTTTCCCGTTTGAAAAGAGCGCCGTTACTTTTTGTTTGTTGGGCCGAGTTGAACATTCAGTTTTCGCGTTTTTGACCCCACGGTTACAAGACCTCACGGTTTACGCGCCCCCTAATCAAAAAAAAACGAAAACATTCATAAAATCCCAAAATTAATTTTTTTTAATCAGGCCCGGGAAACGTTGCCTTTTGAAGCAATAAGATCTCTCCCAATCAAAGGAAAACCTTTTATTGAAACGGGGTCAAAACCCTTTAAAAATTTTTTTTAAAAGTTTTTAAATGTTTAAAATTTATATCAATACATTTTAAATTAAAATAAAAACAAATTGTCATCATTTTCTTTTTTTATAAATAAGAAAAAAAAAATCAATACACAACTTTTTCACATTTTTTTAAATTTGCAATATCACAGATTTCACATAAGACCTAACCGTTTAAACGCCCCAGTTTCTCACGTCTTTCTATAGCTCCATCAAAAGGTTTTAATAACGATCGCAGGATTCCCGGTTCATGTGGACGATTAACATTGTTTAAAAAAATAAAGGGGCTGCCAACCGGGATCCCCCTGAAAAATTAAATTTTCACACTTTATGAAATATATGACGTACTAAATTGCAAACAAAAACCAAAGAAAAATGATAAACGGCAGTATTTCTTACGGTACAATGAAGTAGTGCTCGGCGCGGGAGGAAGAAATAGTCACATCGCACTGTTGTTGAAGACTGCGAGACAGGCAGGGGATGATCCAATAAAATCAAAACTGAATAAACTATTTAAACCCCATAAATGTCTGGGGCCGGGGAAGAAAAAGGCCCAGGCATGGTTGTAACTACAAGGGATTAAAGAAAACGTCCATCTTGCAAACATCGGCTAGTATGTAAGGGGGAATTATACTCCCGAGGGCTAGAGGCGAGCTCGGCAATCGTAATGGGGGCAAAATCCCCAATGCGAACGCGACGTGAGAAACCTTTCCTGAACATCAAAGGTTACTTTTGGATTCACAGAGGCTCCAAAAATTGACAAAAGTTTTGGGAAATGCATTTTATGCCCACCTTAAAAAGAATGTTTCGCCCTTGCAAAGTCTTAAATACATCCTACCTGCGTTGTGGAGAATTATTTTGTGTTTAGATACCTTGAGTTTATCAAGCTAAAAACCCCTTTTTAAAGCATTATTTGGTACAAGAATCCCAAATTTTGTTTGAAAAAAAAACTCTAAGGTTCTAAAAAAGAGTTTTGGGATACCTGGACAGTGGGGGATGAGGGAAATGAAAAACGCTGATTTTTTGGGGTGAAGGAAGCTTCCCGCGTCGCGGTGATTTTAATTAGTTTTCCCCTCCAGATTCAGGAGTGGATTCAAAAAAGATTTTTGGATTTTCGACAAACATCTTGGGATGGTTTCGTAGTGTGAGCCCACATGACTAAAAAATTGTCACCTAGTCGACTTCACGTAGGAAAAAGTGGTATTTTCTAGGCTTTGTATAGGGCACACACGCCTAACCACGGTATCTCTAACCAGAGAAAAGGTTTTTCCCTATGGACAATGTGATGTATTTTTTTCCGTACATCATTGCTAGGATGTCCAAATTGATGCCTTGCGCAGCAATTTATTCTCCCAATCAATGTAGAACTTCTTCATATGAAACGGCGACAAAAATTTTTTAAATTTTTCATCCATAGTTACATTTAGCAAAATTTAATCAAACATACACATTTTTTTCTTTCTTTTTTTTCATTTAATAGATAAAAATTTATTTGTTTTACTTTCTCTCTTTATTTTATTTGGGTTTTTTATACACAGAAAACAAGTAATATCAAAACACCCGATTTAATTTTTTCATAACTTTTAAAATAACCGGCGCCTTGACTAAAGGGGGAAGCGCCCCAGTTTTTCACGTCGTCGTCGATCGTTTCACTTTACGGAGGGTTTAATTTTCCCAAAAATAAATTCCCCTGCTAGATTTTTAAAAACACCACCGTTTGAAGGTATCGAAATAAAAAAAAGAATGTACACCATCTTTTGTTTGGTTATAAGTATACAAATATGGTAAAGCATGTTGTGGGAAGGCCAAACTAAATCCTGGGGGTTTTCCCTTCCTCCGTGTCAACAACTTAGTTTACTTTATCCAAAGCCCAAAAGGTATTCCCAGATGAGACACATGTGAGTACTTTAACCCCACATCATAAGAATAATAAAAAAAATAAATAAATAATAACGAAAAATATAATATATTGGGATCAAGTTAGATTTAGATAGAAATTAAAAAATTGATACACCGGGTTTTTAACCCGGGACTTAGCTACCGGGCTATGCTCTTTCCAACTGACTATCGGCCACCAATTTAAAAAATGTCTAATTTTTGGTTGTTTGTACTTGTTTTTAACGTGGGTACAAATTTACCAAAAAAATTTGACAGTTTTAAATTGGGGGCCGCATAGCCAGTGGTTTAAAAGCATAGCCCGGTAAGCTAAAAGGGCCCGGGTTCAAACCCCGGGTAGTCACTTTTTTTCTGTTAAATACTTTCATAACAGGTCAATCGCCACTATAAAGCCAAATAAAACATCTATTTTTTAAATCTAGGTTTCAGAGAGTCAGGCGGCAAAAATTTAAAAATTTCCCCGGAAACTTTAATTTAGTATAAAACATGAAATTTAGCATGTGATCGGCAACCCTACTGAGAAAAGAATTGGGGCAATCGAAAATTTACCCCGGGACCCCCAAACAAAGAGGCTTCCAAAAAAAAGGAAGTTTTTAAAATTATGGTTTTAAAGTTTTTCTTTTCACTTTACGAGTCTTTCAAGCACTGAAATAAATTTGAGGTTCAAATTAAATTTTTTTTTTTCAGAAAAATTTTAAAATTTAAAAAGGGGGCCAAAAAATCAGTTGTT
>JAMZAV010011761.1:0-19398 GCA_024449915.1 Sweltsa coloradensis | reverse complement strand
AGTATTCTTTCTCTTTTCCGCCGGTCTCTACTCCGTGCCTAGTAATTTTTGTCCAAAGCAAATCTTCAAATCTTTCCACGTACATTCTGATGTGACTTTTTATATCCATGTTTGAGCAGTTTTACATATACGACTATACGAACCCGGTGTAACGTTTTGAAGGCTTGTAGAAATATGAAATAATGTGATAATAGTTCGTTAGCTATTTGACGTACGTACGTCCTATTATACACGTCATTTTTACTCCGTATGGATTGATTTATGTATGGGGTATAGTATACCCACTTATGAATTTCATGCACTTGAGTCTGCAATACCAATGATTTATTCTGGAATTTTTCCTGAAGCCAGTTTTTATCGGATTGTTACCAGCCTTTGCACATGTGTTATGGTCGTGAATATTTAGTATTTTATAGAGGCTCATTTTTTAAACCATTACAAAAAATCATTCTTAGTTAAATTGATTTTTTAGGATTAAGGGTTTTTGTAAAGTCATTAAAATTAGTAAATTTCGGAATTTATTTTGTGCGTGATGCGCAATGATAATTGGTAATCTATGACTATATCTTTGTTTAAGAATTACGCAAAATTGCATTTCGATCGGACTACAACTGGAAGCAGAAAAAGTTCCCAAAAAGTTTCAAATATGTATAGTTTACAAAAAATAACCCCCATCTCTCGGCCAAGACATTTCTAAGATTGACGGTCTGATTTTTGAAAGTATTTACTTTTTTTTTTGTATGTGTTATATAAAATCACACATTCCACTATTAAATTTTCAAAGAAATAAACACTTACTTTGATTTGGTGTATATCTAACGCAGTGTTACACTATAGCGAACATAGCGGTACGAAGGTTTAGCACCAATTGGGTAATACCGTTCTTATCACCCCATTATATTATGAATAAAGTTGATAATCAATCGTAATTGCTCTAATTGTTTTATAATTGCTACAAAGTTTTTACCTATATGTTATTCTCTCTGAATCAGATTGGAGAATTATAGCTTACTCTATTTAATTCAATAGAAATGTTATAATCATTGAATTGAACAAATTGAAAATAAAAACCAATTCGATTTCGTTCTAAAAGAAATGTCGTTGAAGTTCTATATATTTTAAAAATGCATTTTCGCCGTTTATTTTATTCCGTAGGACGTGATATATTGCGCTTGTGAAATGTTAACTTGATTGATTTATGCTCATGAATGCAGTAGAGCGATCCAGTATTGGTTTAACCATGAAATGTCTGCTGTCACTGCCAGTTACCAGTTAGTACACGCTCGTTGGCGGTGTCATGCAAAGAGCGGGGGTGATATTGAATGATACATCGTCAGCGGCGAGCCGACTAAGTCAAGTGTCATCCGCCACTGCTTTCAGGATTATCTTCGAGTGTAATTCGATAATTAAACGCGGTATCGTGACATAATTTCAATCCCTGTGTTGGTTTGACAATGCTTTAATCAATTTTCTGTTATTTTTCGACAGTTTGTTTCCATATACGTGAGTAGTATTTAACCTGTCTCATGACTAGACAGGTTGGCCAGTGTAAGGTTTTGGTACATGTCCATGCTTTTAAAGTCATTACCCTACACTATTAAACATTGAACGCCCTTAGTCTTTGTCTACGTGTGTAGCATGCCCTTCTCTAGCAACCTATAACGCATTTTGTTGTATGTGTTTAAATAATAAATACAAATAAATAAATACAAATTATAATTATTTAGTAACAATACCAAAATTCATATGCAGCGCATAATAACCCACAATCGTGGCTTATGCCTCTAAACAAAAAATAAAATAAAACAAATTTTCGAAGCTTTCATTACACCATCTATGACAGTGAAAATTAACGGGGAAAATTGTGTTTTATATTTCCCGTGGGAAACTTGCCTAATAACTATTAGATGTTTAGTGAAGGGATGCCCAAGGATTGTTAAAGATGACTTAATCCCTTGCACTCGCATTAACCACTGAAGAACCCCTTGTAAAACAAACTTTCGTGCAGCTTTGCCGGTGGTGGGTATCGAACCTGAGATCTCCCGTCTCTCACGCATTACGCTTGAGCTACATCTCTCGGTAAAGGGTTCGGTCATCCACATCCACTCGTCATACAAGAAGAATTTGCCTAAACACTCGACAAGAGTTTAAAGAGAAACCCCGCGTTTTGACACTAGTTCTAAAAATACACATTCGTGTGTCTGTTGTCCTGCTGTTCTCGTATCTCGACATGCATATAAATGTACAAGTTTAAATACGGACCTTCATTTACACTTTTGTTACGAGTATGCAAATGTAAAGATAATGAGATTATGTACGCTTCTTGCCGTAAACGACGTGATATTCTTGATGCTTGGTTATGTGAATAGCTCACACAACGACTATACCAGCTCGTCGATAATAGCTTGGCTAATATGGTAAAAAAAATATACATTATATTTACAACATTTACCTTTTTTTTTAATGTTCTAGCTTTTTTGACATATTTATTTCGTAGTTGATGATAATATGTTCTTCTTGTTATACGTTTTGTTTTTGTCATGCCTGACAGATATTATGAAAATTGTAACACAAAATCGTAAAACAAATTACCAGTGTTACAAACACACCAGAAAATTCCTTCTTTAGAAAAAAGTGTCGTTTTCCGAGTATTCGGGGTATTATGAAATTATAGATCTAGAACTGCCAAACATCCTGTCAATTTAAATAATTTAAAACACTCTTAGTTTTGATTGTGTTAAATACACACATAGAAAATGTCGGGATTTTTATTTCCCGTTTGTATATCTTAGTAAATTTTATGAAAATAATATTTTTAAGGAGCGAGCTCCGCTTTATGCACCTCTTTTCTGTATGCATGTGCATGTGTCACGTCTCACGATAAAACCAGTCCAGTCAACAAGGACGACAGAATGTTTTCGGTGATGCTGGTGGTTAGGGAGTGGGGCTAGACCCCAGAAACTTGGACTACCCTATTTATTTACTCGGCACCTCCACCAACAGGATGTTTTTTGTGTTCATTTATGTAATTGTTTTATGTATTGTCCTCCTTTTTTTATCACTTTTTGTGACTGAATAAGAACAAACGGTAAACTTTGCTTCCTATTCTGGGTAGGCCTACTCCCGTGCCCAGCTTGTTTGAATCATACATGAACATGATTATATTATCGACCTACACGAGTAGAATTGAGAATATACTGTACAAACATTTACTTTTAGTTTGTCCGAGCTCCTTGCACCGCCTCTTACTCCCTCGTCTTATGAATACGACCGGTATCGATGATAGATCAGGGTGTCCACCCCACCCACCCAAACAAGCAGGATGAGCGACCGGGGAGCTGTTTTGTATGTGCGACCCGGTCAACCCGGCGCGGTCGTAAACGCTTAACGAACGGTGGAAATCATCTTTTATTTATAACGGCTTCACAACTCACCGCTCGAGAGGAATCGAATCCGTCAATTTATACTCCTTTTTCCCTTTGGAAACCGCCTCTTTGATCTAGTGGTTTGATTCCTGCTTCCGTTGTCGACGACCTGGGGTCGATGCCCGCCTGGGTCTGAGTCCGTAGTGATATTGTGTTTATTTATTTATTTCTGACATCAGGTAGGCCTGTATACATTCACCCACAAAATGTCCAGTAACTAAATCTAAACAATTAAAACACATTTTAAGAAACACAATTTAAAACAATCAAATCTGACAAATCTGACTAACTAACTAACCAACTCGAGAAATACAAATACTTTATATATAATATCATTATAAATGCACTAACAAGTATCATTAAAAAAAAAAAATAATAATAAAATGTATTCTAAAAAAATACAAATATAAAAAACTCACTAATCTATAACTTACATAAAAACTATTTAAAAGACCAAAACAAATAAAAAATAAACCAAAATTCTAAGGAGAACATACAAAACATAGTGAAAAGGGGGTGAGTGATTAGTATTTAGAATCATATTGATAAACTGGCATAAGCAGCATGAGTGATATTTATAAATTAGTTGAACTTAACACTGTTCTTAGGTGGAAATAAGTTTTTTAATTATGTTGCAATATTTCGAAAAGTTTCACATTTCTTCGACAGGCAGACATTTACAAAAATACAAACATCTGAACAAACAATAACCACAGCTATGTGGATTAAAAATTAATTGCAAAGAAGTTATATTTTTAAGTAATTTAACAAGGTGAAAGAAAAACATTTACAAACGATCTATCCCTAGCTTTAATTTATGACAAAACAACTAGGTATAAAAATATAGTAATTATAGGCTTGATAGATAATTGGTTGTTAGTTGAAAGTTCTTTGTTTATAGTTTGAGTTGATAGTTTTAGTTGATAGTGGAAAAATATATAAAAATAAATAAATAAAATAAAATAAATTATTTTAAGTTGAAAGATGAAAGATTTATTATTATATTTTTTTCCGCTATCAACTAAAACTATAAACAAAGAACTTTCAACTAGCAACCAATTATCTATCAAGCCTATAACTACTATATTTTTATACCTAGTTGTTTTGTCATAAATTAATGCTAGGGATAGATCGTTTGTAAATGTTTTTCTTTCACCTTGTTAAATTACTTAAAAATATAACTTCTTTGCAATTAATTTTTAATTCACATAGCTGTGGTTATTGTTTGTTCAGATGTTTGTATTTTTGTAAATGTCTGCCTATCGAAGAAAAGTGAAACTTTTCGAAATATTGCAACATATTATTAAAAACTTATTTCCACCTAAGAACAGTATTAAGTTCAACTAATTTATAAATATCATACACCTGTTCTACTAAAGTTTCTTTTGAAACAGCATGAGTGATGTTATAATATATTATGATGAATGTAAAGTTTTTGTATCAATGGCTGATAATTTGTTGTACACGGTCTTGAACATATATGGAATTTTGGAGGGATTGTGATTGAAGAAAGTGTAATTCATACACAAAAGTTTTGGGATACCGACTGAAATTTATTTAAAAATCGTGGTGGAATGATCTTGGTTTAGGCCTTCGGTTTCCGTCATGCCACACACAGAGATGAATAATATATATAGTTCGCGGCACCGCCACTGCCGCAGCTGTTATTCGTGACATAACCGTGTTTCAAAACTCGGTGCGTGAAGGGAGCGAATTTAACAATAAATAAATGATTAGGACACTGAAACGCACTTCAAACTCGTTAGAATTGACTGTCGCCATTTTGCAATGTTCAATTTCATGTCGTAATAACACACAGAAAGTTTCAGAGTTTGCACTGACGAAAGTTAGGTATTTTTTCTTTCCCATTTTACTATTTGATTTTTTCAATTTCTTCGCTATATACAACATATTTTTATTACATTTGTCGGTATAGACCCATTATTACCTGGAATCTATTTGAATCGGGCACCTCCACCAAAAGAGACCAACTCTTGACGAAATTGTATTAGGTGTATGCAAAGTCAAAGTCAAAGTCAAAATCTCTATTTTCAGAATGATTATTTAATTTCAGAAAAAAACTTGTTTCATTACTAATAAACTGCATATTTAGTTAGATATGCACGGTAAAATGATTGGAACGATTGCAGTCTCCTTGAAACACCGATCATGCATAAACAACACTTGTAAAAAAAAGACACCCAAAAGTGTTGAGATCCTAAAGACTAGTCAAATGTTTCCTTCTACATTGGCGCACTATACATTTGGCAAAAAAATTCGTCACGTGACTGCAACCAAGCTCTTAACTGCTAAATTATGTATGGTATGAAGCACTTAAAGTAATTTTACATAAAAAGAACAATGGAAATTAAATGGTGAAAATGCAAATAATAGGTCTACGTTTGAGGTTGTAGGTATAGCCTAGAGCTGAGGAGAGCAGTGTAAGGCTCGATAGAATGATGCAAAAGAAGGAGGTGATATAGTGTAACTGTAAAGTACGAATACATATCACGAGAAAGTATAAGAGTTGAGTAGGGCCACGAAAACAAAAGTACAAAATGTTATTTGCAGCACTTATAAAAAAGCACTTTGAAGCATCAATTTTCTTTCCCCACTTTCTTCAACCAGCTTATCGGATTTCGCGCACTTGGAAGATTTCATTTTGGTTGAATATAATTCCATTGAAGTGACATGTTTTCTACCATAAAAGAATGTAATGTTACATTAGTTATTTTCAGGAATATAAAATTGTTTACTTATTTCACTTTGTAGTTTAATTTTTTAATCTTTACAGGAACTCAATTTTTCCTCGTTTCTACCTGTGATGAAATATTAATTTAATTATTTCAGGCGTATGTCTGGATATGTGTGTGTGTGTTGAAATGACGCAATAATTTATGTTACTGTTCCTAAGGGCATGTTGGTGTTTGCAATCAATTTAAATGTGTTTTTCATTCTCTCACGAGTCGGTTTTTATAGTCGTTTATTCTCCGCCAAACAATAATATATAGACGCAAAGCGACAAATTCAACCCATTCATGAACACCAAAGCTTTAATTATACTTGTTACGTAAATACGCCTTAGAGAAAATTATCCCGCTTTAAAAGTGAATTTATTCTACACTGTGCGCGAACTCAATTAGTACATTGTGTTAACTGTACTATAAATAGTGCCCAGACCATGCTGAGGCTAGAGCGGTCAAAGTGCACATGCTCGGGTTTAAAATGATTTGAGTTTAAACGGTTACTAATTACATTATTAAATATGTTGCTATAAAGTTAATGAAGAACCATTATGTTGATATCGACACTCAATGCAAGAACATTGCGAGATATTAGCCCAGAAAGTCGAAAAAAACGGGAAATTCAAAACACAAGATCCTATTCGCGAAACCCAATAAATAATTTAACTGGGTTTACAAAATGAGCATGAGCGTTAAGTTGATTTTAACGTTGATACCCAGTATGAAAATTCATTTAAATAAATATGTCTAGATGGTTGGAATAAATTGCTGAAGTTCACAAAAAATCGAGTAAATTACAAAGAACTCACAATTTTTTGTCGAAATCAAATAATTTAGTGACAATAATGTGACTAATGGATGTCATACCGTTTTTCTGAAAAAAAAAAACAAAAACAACAACAACAACAACAACAACAACAACAACAACAACAACAACAACAAAACAAAAAATAACAGAGAACTGTGCGCTTAAACTTGCGCAGCGACTCTTAATTGTTACAGTACTCGTGAAAAGTAAAACTCGTAACGGTAATTGCCGTACATTGGCAACAACCCACACGATCCAGTATGGTCACCGTTTGCGTGTAAGTAGGACATTCAAAGTAAATAAAAAGTGCTACAATTAGACTTTCTTTCAGGTTGTTTCTTGAATATTAATCGTGTATTCGCGGTATAGCGACGACGCTCGTCTGGCGTGTTGACAGAATTAATTCGCGACAATCAATATGACTAGCCGCGGAGGCTTGACCTGCTAGAATCTCGATCTATAGACGCACTGGCGTAGACTGAATGTGATATAGCCACATACGGTATGTGTGTGCTGCCGTGCAGTATAAGGTAACGACCAGTGTTGGGTAGAAACGCGTTCCTTTTTCGGGAACTTTTTAAGGAACGCGTTCTATTTTTAGTTAGAGGAACTTTCAACACAAGAGTTACAAATTTTGGGGACATTTTAAAAGTTTTAGAAGTTCCTTTTACTCTTATAGATGACAAAACCCACCATGCCTCTACATTTCAAAACATATTTAGCTGATACAGATATGAAAATCGTTGATAAAAACAGAAGCATATCATTTTTAGGAGGCGTAACCTCGAATGATGAACTGTCATATTTGCTCGCGACGACGCGGCCTAAAAATGCTACCTAAATCCTATGCACCATAGTTTATTTGATAAAGGTACTTTTAAACAAGAACTTTTTTTATTTCTGGAACTCAAAAGTTCCTTTTTTGTGAAGGAACTTAACTTTTAAAAGTTCCCTTTGAAGGCCAAGTAACTTAACTTTTAAAAGTTCATTTTTGCGGGAACTTACCCAACACTGGAACGACCACGACGTGAGAACCCCACCACTGTCCGGTCTGTGACTACTTCTGTCCTCGGGGTCTATTTACTAACTCTTGCGACAGGTTGTCAATCGACAGCGACAAATTTATTGGTACTAGGAAAACGCTTAAGTTCCGCCGCGTTGTTGGATGAGCGTAATTGGTGCTTGAGCTGCCATGATTGTGTTATGAGGATTTTTCTGTTGTTCTGTGACAAAATTATTACAAAGTCGAATAATTTTTTTTTAATTAAATTAAAAAAATACAAAATTAACATTATTTTTTAATTCTTTTATGAATCGTATTTTAAAAAAAAGAAAAAAATCGTAAAATTGCGATTTTCGTAAGAAATAATTATTCGATTGCGCTCAAATTTTACAAAAATATATTAATTCATAAAAATAAGGTTCTGTGAAAAATTCAAATTTCAATAGGATAAAGCATGTAGGTGTTATAAGTCAAAGACTTGTTTAAAAAAAGAAAAAAAACCTGTAAAATTTCGATTTTCATGAGAAATAATTTTTCGATTGCGCTCAAATTTCACACGAATATCTTAATTCATAAAATTAAGGTTCTGTGAAAAAACCATTAAAATCGAATTAAGCATGTAGGTGTTATAAGTCGAAGAAAAATTTTAAAAATCGAAAAAATTCGTAAAATGGCGATTTTCATGAGAAATAATTTTCCGATTGCGCTCAAAAACGTGGCAGTTCTAAGTTCAGAGATTTCGAAGGTCTCCATAAAATTTCATCGCAATTGGAGTATCGGTTTAGCCGGAATCGTGTTAACAAACACACAATAATACAAACAGAAAAAAAAAAAGAAAAAAAAAAAAAAAAAAAAAAAAAAAAAAAAAAAACATCGCGGATTTTTTTCTCCAGTGTAGTGAAATGGAATCTTCGCTTCGCTCGCTACGCTCGCTACGCTCATCCAACAATATCGTTATTTTTTGGATGAGCGTAGCGAGCGTAGCGAGCGAAGCGAAGATTCCATTTCACTACACTGGAGAAAAAAATCCGGAATGTTTTTTTTTCTTTTTTCTTTTTTCTTTTTTCTTTTTTCTTTTTTCTTTTTTCTTTTTTTTTTTTTTTGTGTGTTTGTTAACACGATTCCGGCTAAACCGATACTCTGATTGCGATGAAATTTTATGGAGGCCTTCGAAATCTCTGAACTTAGAACTGCCACGTTTTTGAGCGCAATCGGAAAAATTTTTCTTATAAAAAAACGCAATTTTACGATTTTTTCGATTTTTTAAAAATTTATTCGACTTATAACACCTACATGCTTTATCCGATTTTAATGATTTTTCCACGGAATCATAATTTTATGAATTAAGATATTCGTGTGAAATTTGAGCGTAATCGAAAAATTATTTCTCATGAAAATCGAAATTTTACGGGTTTTTTTCTTTTTTAAAACAATTCTTTGACTTATAACACCTACATGCTTTATCCGATTGTAATGATTTTTTTACAGAACCTTAATTTCATGAACTTATGTATTCGTGTTAAATTTGAGCGTAATCGAATAATTATTTCTTATGAAAATTGCAATTTTACGATTTTTTATTTTTTTTTTGATTACGATTTATTAAAAAAAATTAAGTTCATTTTTTATTTTATTTAATTTAATTAAAAAAAAAATCTTCGACTAAGTAATAATTTTTTCACAGAACAACAGAAAATCTGCGTAACACATGGCAGCTCAATGCACCAATTACGCTCATCCAACAACGCGGCGGGACTTAAGCGTTTTCCTAGTGATAACTTATTAAACGAAAAAACCAACAACTTATTAACGCGTTGAACATGACATTCTATTTACAAAGTTGTCGGCAACTGTCATTTGAGTTTGTAAATTGGCGGGGGTGTATTACTAAGTGACAATAGTCGATTGACAGCGACAACTGCGAGAATAGTCGACCGAAACGACAATTTTAGTGACAAAGGTCAAGCATCTGACAGCAGCTATGCAAGCTTATAAGCTGTTTATAGACAACAATTAACATTTCACATTTTTAATGCCGTCTTCCAACGTTTCCTTAACGTAATAAACCACTGCATACAGCAACTGTAAGTAATTACTATTTAACTTGGTATTATGAAATTTCTAGGTGGTAATTCTCACTCATCTTCTCACTAAAGTTGTCGTTTCGGTCGAGTCACTTTTAGTAAATAGACCACCTGGACGGGTCTGTCCTCCGCTAGAGTGCCGCATTATGGCCAAACGGTTGACGCGCCCTTAAACAAAAAAAAACAAAACTGAAAAGTTTTTGTTTGTACGTTATCGTTTTGAAGTTTATTTAAAAAATGAGCAAGCTTATCCATAACTTGTTTCCCTGCACCGGACACATGCACGATGCCCCACGAATAGCATGAATTAGTCAGTTTAAGGAGAGAAGGTTGAGGAGGGCGTACAACCCAGGTGTGGATAATGGAAAATGAGTTTTGAAGAGGGAAGGAGAAATCTATTGTTTCTGAATTAAGCCCCTTTAACGTCGTTACCCGTCTGCGAAGCAAGTTTCTAGAGGCAAATTATAACCTTAATATAGGAAACCTCGTTATTCACAGCAGTCGAGGGGTTGTTGAGTCTGACTTGTTTACCATGCACTTCATGACTGCAGGGTGAACGCTGGAAAATGTAAACAAAATGACTTTTGTGTCGAAATGCACATTTAAAACTGTGCACGTACGCCGGAAATTCAAGAGTACTCGACCATTGCTTGCCGCAATTTCCGGATTGCCCTTTTTCTTTTTCACAATCGATTTGAACAGTCAGCGTTGTTATGCGGAAAATATTGATTTTTAAAAGTATAGAGGAGCTAGGGTTTAAAATGTAGGTAGCCCTAGTATAAAGTGTATAGTGCGATTGCCAGTTTACCGATATGACTGTTAATCACTCAAGACTAAAAATACTATGTAGGAGCTGCTCCCCTAAATGCATCATTTTCCGTCTGTGCGTGTTTCACGTAATTGGTGTACGATTTTTGTTCATATTGCCCTTTAAGAATGATGACAATGACATATAGTATGTTTTTTGTGACACTTGGGATCAGTAGAAGGGGGGGGGGCTCACGTGTTTTTAATGGGTTTTGTGTACTCGTCACCTCCATGAATAAGTGTCAATGATGGCTAATATTTTATTTGTGTGTCTTTCTTCAACAATCTGTTAATTAGTACTTCGCTCCCTATGTTGTGTACTCCCGTAACCATGTTTGATCACATCATCATTAGGCATGTTCTCTTGCCCATGTAAAAATGAAATATCTCGGAATTTTTGTACGAGTTGTATCCCGGAATTCCTCCTTCGAAAATTAACATTCTCGGAAAAGCTTTCGTGATTTATGAACGTTTTCTAGTATAAGGATTGAAACCACGACCACAGGTGTTTGGTGGTTCGTGATGCGCCATCTTGAAACCACGTGACGTGTCTCTATGATGGCTCCTCCCACGCGATCACTATAATCAGACGATAGAGACGAGACCCTCACACCACCTAGAGATTTCTATCTATCAGTCGACTCAACAGAACAATTTCCGGTACCCCCCACTAGCCGAACTTCGAAAGCGAGGCTTTCCATTTCCTTATTCCCCTTTAAATTCACGATTGATTGAAAAAGCTGGGCTTTCGTTTTCTTTCCTTCTCTCTCGGTTATCCAATAAGAAGTGTATGGGAGAGAGAGGATACGCAATATCCCATGAGCCTATACGCCTATCCTGCAGGCTGTTGGATATTACTTTGTGACGAAGGGAGTGGACTTTTCTCGTCTTTCATACAAGAGCAATATACAAATATTCACATATTATCCTGTTGTAGATAGTCACGTCGTCTAGCTCCGAGACTCAAACATTTTGATACTCGCTTTCTCAATATTTATACACACCCTGACAATAACATCCTATATTTTTCTTTCGCACAGACTTATCTGTTATCTATAAATGTGTGCTCATCATACAGCTTGAAATTCTTTTGAATGTTATGCTTGTGTTTGTATGTTTAAAAATGTAATTTAAAATTCAAACTTTAGCTACCTCTATTGATTTATTACCTACCTACCTCTATTTGATCAAGGTGATCAGAACACCAGTTGGAAACAACATGTTGATCGTTCTATATGTGGTATTACTGTACTCGTTTGAAACGAGTTTTCTTAAATAAGATGTTACATTCTTTTGCTACAACATTTTTTTATTTTCTCGGCGTATTGAGTTGCTAGCCTTAAGCCTTATTATAATGGCTTATTTAGATTTATTTTATAGTTATTTCCCATAAATGATGATTGTAGATCAATCAACAATACAAAATGCATTTTTTTAAAGTTTGTTTAAACGTAAAAAATATCTACGTTAAACATTCATTGATTCTTTCATAGACTCCATGTTTAAAATCTGCGTTCGTTGGGTCAAAGTTTATCCATACTTCAAAAGTACTCGAAATTTTCTACTTATACAGTTCTTTATGACGGTAGAATGGAAGCCCCAAACGTCAAATGAGACACATTAGCTCAAGTGCACCCTGTATCCCAAGGCTATTTAATTATTTATTCTGTAATTAAAGCAAAGTTTGTAACGGATGTTAAACAGTTTAATTTGAAAGGAAAATATTTTGAAAAACACGTTTCTTGTCAGCGGAATTAAGTTTTTGTTACGTCGTTGGTAATTAATGTTGGAGTCAGATGTGAAGCTATAATTTAAAATGAGAATTAAGAAGGCAATTGGGTTCTACATTCAGATGACACACTCCCTTTTTTACAACAACAAAAAATCTGATTCATTCACAGAATGCTATATTTTCATTCGTATTTGGCATTAGCATAATCTAATAACATTTTTAAACTCTTAAATATTGGCCATAAACGTATGTAATAGTATTTTGATATTATTTACTGAGAACGGGACCGATTCTTTCAAGTGCAATGTAATATTTTTTTCCCACTTTTTTATATTTGATTATTAATTAATTGCATTTAATATGCTTTTTATTTGTTACCAAAATTGTTGTGTAATAAGGCATTGTTGTTGTTATATTGCTATTTCAAATATTTACTAAAATGTAGTTCATTGCTGTGTCTGCTTCTATGTAATTAGATTCATTTAGTTGTCCTTCTTTGTAAATCAGTTTTTATAACTGTATAGGATAGACGTTAAATAAATAATAATAATAAAAAAATCAAACTATTACTATTGGACATAATCATGATACAAAAACATAAAAGTAAACACTTTTTCAAACACTAGTTACACCTCACACCTCACAAAATAAAGTATGTTACTATTGTTTTAGTTTCTATCTCAATTCTAGGAATAGATGAAGAATCTTAAAATTGACATAGATTTCAATTTACCGAACGCGCAAATGAAAATAGTTCTCAAATCTCAATTGAACTAAAGTGCAAGTTCATGTCTCGGGTAGACCGAGTAAGTGCGAACAAAATAATGATACCAACATTATTTCTACTCGAAAATGTAGCCCTTAATATTAATAACCGAGAAAGCTTGAAACAGTTCATGCACTAAGGTGCAAGTTGTTATTTCACATGGTTTTCTTACGTAGCTAAATCCTCTTAGGAAAGTGTGTCGGGTCAGTACTCTAGCTCCATATCAATGAGGCGGCCGGGTTACAAAGTGCAAACACCTCCAGCACTCGGGAGTTTAATCAGCGAGTCCAGGTTCTATTCCTGATTGGCTCCTTAGGGATGACGACGCCAAGTAGAACAAGACCAGGGAATTGAATTGGCTTCAACGGAATCCGTGTTTGAAGGAAATGAACTTAAATCACGGCGTTTGTCAAACGTTTTCTTTTCTGTGGCGATTTCTCAATCGAGATGATTGAAAAACTAGAGAATCAACCGAGCGGAATAAACCCAAGTTTCTTTTATACTAGGAAAAACGCTTAAGTCCTGTCGCGTGATGGATGAGCTTTTTGTAAGTTTTGTTTGCGTGGGATCTCTTTACCTATCAAGTGCTTTTTGAACGCATTGTAGGTGATTGTTGTCAAGTTTCGTTTGTTACTTGTTAATTGTTATTAAATGCCTCAAATAACTTAATTTAAAACCTTTATTTATATGGTATCTGGATAATGTTTTCAACTTTTTCTTTCAAAAAGCAATACATCACTATTACCTTAATGTCCATGTGAAATATGAAGTTCTAGCTCCACCCGTTTAGTCAGAATCGGCCCAAATGTCACGAAAATATCGCACTAAAAATCGAAAAAATCGTAAAAGTACGATATTCATGAGAAATATTTCTTCGATTGTACCCAAAAACGTGGCAAGTCTAAGCTCAGAGATTTCGAAGGTCCCCTTCAGTTTTCATCAAGATCGCATTTGCCGTTTGCCCGGTAGCGTGCGAACAAACAGACAGAAATACAAACAAACAAACACATATTGGAGCTAAATGTTTTGAGGGGTCAGTGAAATTGAAGTCTTCGCTTCGCTCATCCAATGAAAACCAATCCAGAAATTTTAAAATCCATCTCAGCGGGGCATATTGAGCCCGGGTGTTCCGATTGCCGGTCGAGTGCTTTACCCCTAAGCTACCGAGACGGTTAACTTAATAACTTATGGATTGTTGGTGCATTATATAGATCTGAATAGATTGGAACAGTACTGCAACCGTTCTGCTGCATGCCTTTGAACGGACCATGATGATTTATAATGTCATTACCTAACGCAGGTATATGAGCGAGGGTTCTTGAAGTTTGTGCTATTTTATAGTCTACAGAATTGGTTTCAATTCAACCATACTACTAATTGGTTGTAAATGCAATAATGCTAGTAATTAAAGTTATCGTAAAAGATGATTGGGCATATTAACACCAATTGTCATATAGTAACTCGATTTAAATCCCAGGAGTCGAAAGAACAGGTAGAACGGAACAATAAAACTTGAAAATTTAAAAAGTTTGTAACAATATACTTAGTACACGAACGAGACATAATACCAATGTAGAAGAGAAGTAATAATGGGCCGTGTAAAGATAACGAGAATAAGAACATTGAAGAGAATTAGCGAAAGCAAAGTACTACAAATTTTGGAAATGACTCCCTAATCTAAACCGATAACTTATTGCGTTATTGTGATTTTATGAAGATTATGTTGGATTCTACTCAATGCACTAACAACACTTATATCTCTCTTCGTAATAAATAATGTCTTCATTCTTGAAAATATCGCTTAGTAATAAAAGTTGTCCTTTAAAGTTTAAACTTAATTAACTTCGCATGGGTCAAATAGATAACGAATCGATGTAAAATAACATGCTATAAATAAAATGTGTATTGTAAGCAACATAACGTTGTTTTGTCGCAGCAATTGTGTCAGCAGACACTCCTATCGTGGCAAACACAAAAATTCTTCACAGGATGATCCTCGCATTTATATCAGTTTTTTCATTGACAGTGTTGGCTCGAGCGCTAAGCAAGCGACTCTGCGATCTGATTCTGTAAAATCGTTATGGAAGATAACGATCGTTATCCGGCACTTTAGCGACAATTTTGCGTGTCGACTGATTCTGTAAAAATGATAGCGATCGCTATGATAACGAGAATGAAAAGGAGTCGCTATGCTATGCTATCAAGATACGATAAATGGCGGCGCCGTAGCGACTATTTTACAGAATCAGGTCGATAACGATAATTTATAACGATTGATATTTTATATCAACCGTGATCGCTATCGCTATCATAGCGACTATTTTACAGAATCGCACTGCTGATTCGGGAGGTCCCAGGTTGAAATCCTGACTGAAGGCATATCCCGAGGTTTTCCTCAGTCGCAAATACAAATGCAAGGGATTGAGTCCTCTTATTAAACAGCTCTAGGACATCCCTTCACAATTGTCTTAACTCCAATATACCTAGTTAAGACAAGAGGAGCATGCATTTCACCCTGGGCAGGTTTCCCACGAAAAATTAAAAATAATTACAAGTTTTCAGAGTAATTTCAATCTACTCAGTCCACTCTCTATTCCGTCTACCTCTTGGCCACCTACTCACCACCTACCCGATGTCTAAGCACCCGGGCCTACCATTACCAAAAAAACATAATGAACCGTCATAAAAATGACTCGGTGTATACATTTTAGCCAAACTTTAATGAAATAAGACCATCAGTGCAGATTATCCCACGTCTGCGTTAGAATAAGATTAACATATACCTATCCCTCTTCTGCGCCTTTATGACCTTCTACTTATCATACTAGGGACCATAGTGACGAATTTGCATTTTACAGTTGAAAATGCCTTTACCCTTGGAATATAATATTCCGACGGAAAATTTAGTAGATATTTTACCTGTATTTTTCTTAATGAAAGTGGAAGTGGAGACGGACACATTTTATTGGATGAGCGAAGCGAAGACTTCAATTTCACAGACCCCTCAAAAAATTTAGCTCCAATGTTTTTTTTGTCTGTTTGTTCGCACGATTCCGGGCAAACGGCATATGCGATCTTAATGAAAATTGGAGGGGACATTCGAAATCTCTAAACTTAGACGTGCCACGTTTTTGGGTACAATCGAAGAAATATTTCTAACGAATATCGTACTTTTACGATTTTTTTCGATTTTTAGTGCGATATTTTCGACTCATTTGGGCCGATTCTGACCAAACGGATAGGACTACAACGTTCATATTTCACATGGACATTAAGATTATGATGATGTAGTACCTTTTGAAAGAAAAAGTTGAAAAAGTTAGCCAGAAACCATAGAAATAAAGGTTTTAATATGTGTTTTTCGATTTTAAGTGCGATATTTTCGTCACATTTGGGTCGAGTCTGACCAAACAGGTGGGGCTACAACAACGTTCATATTTCACATGGACATTAAGGTTATGGTAATGAAGTACCTTTTGAAAGAAAAAGTTGAAAAAGTTAGCCAGAATACATAGAAATAAATGTTTTAATATGAGTTTTTTGAGGTTTATAATAACAAATTAACAAGTAACAATAGAAACTTGACAACAATCACCTACAATACATTCACAAAGCACTTGCAAAAGGAAAAGTGGTCCCACGCAAACTAAAAACTTACGCTCATCCATCAACGCGGTGGGACTTAGCGTTTTCCTAGTAATTTTAATAATTATTACAATTGGAAACAAGGATCTGAATATAACTTTACTAATAAAATGTTATAGGTCATGTTTGGAAAGATGATAACATTAAAGTTCATAGAGCATAAGTTGCCTTCCGACACTTCAATCCTGACCCAAATTCCTTCTCCAATAATGCTGTTTTTAAAGAGTTCGAAACTTACTCGAAGAAAGACAAATTCTAAAATTATATATTATTTTGAAAATTACAAAAATATGTATTGACTTATAATTTATAGTTAGAGTAACTTAAACATTTTTAAAGAGTTAATTAATTAATTTGATTCATTTATGAACAAGTTATTATTTTTGGATGAGCGAAGCGAAGACTTAAATTCCACTTTCCCTGAGAAAAATAGGTCGGGTGTTTTTTCCTATTTGTTAGCTCTCTACCGGGCAAACGGCATATTATGCGATCTTGATAAAAATTTGAGGGGCCCTTTGAAATCCATGAACTTCGATCTGCCAAGTTTTTGGGTATAATCGAAGAAATATTTCTCAAGAATATCGTAGGTACTTTTAGGGCAACGATAATCAACCAAAATGCGCGACTGGAAAAAGCGTTAGCGAAGCGTCCTAAAACGCACGTTCCAAATGGTTTTCTTGTTTTTATGGCCACTTCTCTTAACAACATCTTACTTGAGTCCGTCCTGACTTGTCGATAATGTTCCACATCTAAGAACACAATTGTTTATGACCACTTCACTCGCGGGCCTCTCTTTACCTCATCCAGAAACCACTATAGCCATTATTCTCCGAGCGAGCGGGGAGTGACAGCGCTGTTTCTCGACCCTCAATTAATCTCAATTAGGTAAACACTATAAAACGTCTTTCAGTAAACGTTTTCGCAGCGTAACATCCCGCACGTGTCGTGATCGATTCGTCTGTCACTATTTACCCTGGATATATCGATCCACACCGCATAATAAACGTTGCGTTTCTTTCACAGCTCCATTCAGAATATCTACGCGTCTTTATATTATGCTATAAATAGTACAGTAACAAAAAGTGGCTGTAAACTGTATTTTTTATTTTATTTACTACAATTCAGAAATTAAAAAAGTCCGCCCCGACCGGGAATCGAACCACGGATCTCCCACATTCCAAACCAAATCGAGAAGTATTTTTATATTAGGTAAACATACAGTATACGATACGTTAATCAAAGAAATATGTACAACAGCATTATTTTGTATTTTAGACCTATAGCTGACCTAGTGTTAGAGACCTTTGAAATTAATGTTATAGGGTGCAATATGCCCCTCTTTAGGAGGTATGTGGCAGATAGGACAATGAATTGTGAAAGCTACCGAGGGCTGTTTAACCGGACTCAATCTCTCGCATTCGCATCAACGACTGCGGAAAACCTCGAAATAAACCTTCATTCCTGCAGGACTTCGGTCACGACGGGATTCGAACCGGTACTCTCGAATCAGAGTCAAGCGCTTGGCGCTCGAGCCAACTCTTGTCAATATATACCTTTAGTATTATTAGCTGGGATATCTTTGAACCCGGCACCTCCACCAAAAGGGACCAACTCTTGACGAAAATGTATTTGGTGTATTCGTCTTCGACAATCTGTTGATTAACTCTAGCTTTCGCTCCCTATCTTTGTCATTCCCGTTTCTTTAAACATCATTCTACGACATTGCAAAATTTGGGAAATTTTGGACACGCATGTAGCTGGCTGTACACATTGAAGTCTAAAGACATACCCAATTTACAAAAAAAAATTGTTAGACAACAATAATTACATTAATTTAAGAAGAGTATTACTAATTGCAATGATAATAATTACGCTAATTAGTATAATTACCTCCAGGTCGTGTGTGGTGTTAATTATGAGGTGCGTGGGAGCGGAGGACGGTCAGGTGACCAGGCAGGTGACGGTATCTGTGTCCGCCCCCAGTGAGATAATAGTCCACCTCTCCCGGCCAGATTGCATGGGGGGCGGGCCGAGTAATTCATACCACGTCCGTACTGTGTCGAGCTTATCACACCGCGGTGGCGTAGCGTGGACTGTTGTTGCAGTGGCGTAAAGTAAGGTCTAGTAGTAAGAATTGAATTTTAGTCAATTCATTGACAAGTTTTCACCTTAGGACCAGTGGAGAAACGTACCAAATACACATTTACTCGGAAAAAACAAAATAATACGTCTGAAGGCTCACACCTTATCACTTTGTCAGGTACAAGGTACAGAGGGGTCACGTGCCCTAAAATTTGCCTTTCCCGCCCTTTGGGCAGGTAAAATTTACTAAAAAAAAAATGCACCTTAAGATCATTTGGAACCCTGTTTAACGCTTTTTTAAA
>JAMZAV010011760.1:0-20173 GCA_024449915.1 Sweltsa coloradensis | reverse complement strand
AGGTGGTCACCTGCGATGACGTTAAAAACCATCCTACTCTCGATTCAAGGCCTAATGTTGGTGGCGAACCCTCTCTACAATAAGCCAAAAGTTCTGGAAGGACAGTGGGCTGCTGAAGGAAGGAAGGAGCATAAAGTAACTGTAGTAACCACCAAAAAGTCTTCGGGGCTTTACGGAGTTTATGACAAAGCTATACGGAGTTTACGACGAAGCCAAATGTGAGAAACTAGGGCTCTTCAACCGGTAAGGTCATATTGCGCCGCCTTCGATATTGTAAGTGAGTAAATAAGTTTAAGGTGTGTTTAATAATTATATTGCTTTCAGAGTTTACAAAAGGAAAGAAAACGATGGTGTTGATAGAAATAGCAAAAAAAAAATTTTTTATTAGAATGGAAATAAACAAAATAAAGAAAACGTGTTTAATGAAAATTAAAGGATTGGATATTGCTTAACGTCTCATATTTATGCAACTTGGCTAATCGAGACGAAGGGAGAGACGTAAGGATTGATTGATTGGATATTGCTTAACGTCTCATATTTATGAAACTTGGCTAATCGAGACGAAGGGAGGGACGTAAGGGATGACGCGGGGGGACAATGGGTGGACAGGCCCGTGCTGGTCAGAACCAGCCACAAGCATATGGGGAGGGCAAGGGTTCCCCCACGTCGTGGTCGTCTCCGTCTGTGTCATCATCCGTCCGTGTTGTCATTGTCGTCGCCGTCGTGGAAGTATAGTCAAAGGAAAGGGGAAAGTTCCCCGACGACGACCCAGAGCTCGCCATTAGTTTCAGGGCGAAAAATCGCCCCAATCACGGGCCAAACCACAAAAGGTTGCGAGTTGGAATTTGATGGCCCTTAATTTTCGATTTTTAATTTAAATCACAATTGTATACTTTTGAGAAGAATTTTCAAACTTGAAAGTTCATTAAAAAGCGTCCTTGAATATTGATTGGATATTGCTTTACGTCTCATATTTATGCAACTTGGCTAATCGAGACGAAGGGAGGGACGTAAGGGATGACGTGGGGGAATCAGGGGTGGACAAAGCCTGTGCTGGTCAGAACCAGCCACAAGCATATGGGGAGAGCAGAGGTTCCCCCACGTCGTGGTAGTCTCCGTCTGTGTCATCATCCGTCCGTGTTGTCATTGTCGTCGCCGTCGGGGAGGTAGTCAACGGAAAGGGGTTCTCCGACGACGACCCAGATTTTTGGAGAGAGCTCGCCAATAGTTTCAGGGAGAAAAACTCCCCCAATCACGGGCCAAACCACGAGAAGGTTGCGAGTTGGAATTTGAGAACCCATTTGAGACGCTGATAGGTGATAGTGATAGGAGGAGCTTAGACGCAAAATGCTGTGCATCGAGATTGGGTAAAAATGCGCCTCATAAGCCAAGGGGATACGGGGAGGAAAGTCTCGTGCTGGTCAAAACCAGCCACGGGAAGGGGAGAAAAGGGGAATTCACAGAGAATTTGACGTTATTTTCACATGTCAAAGCTCTAATTGATTGATTGGATATTGCTTTACGTCTCATATTTATGCAACTTGGCTAATTTTGGATTGGATATTGCTTAACGTCTCATATTTGTGCAACTAGGCTAATCGAGACGAAGGGAGGGACGTAAGGGATGACGCGGGGGGACAAGAAGTGGACAGGCCTGTGCTGGTCAGAACCAGCCACAAGCATATGGGGAGGGCAAAGGTTCCCCCACGTCGTGGTCGTCTCCGTCTGTGTCATCCGTCCGTGTTGTCATTGTCGTCGCCGTCGGGGAGGTAGTCAAAGGGAAGGGGTTCCCCGACGACGACCCAGAGCTCGCCATTAGTTTCAGGGAGTGCAACTCCCCTATTCACGGGCCAAACCGCGAGAAGGTGTCTAGTTGGAATTTGAAGGCCCTCAAAGCTCTAATCTGACTCTGATTTCAACCAAACACTTGCCAAACATTAACCGCATCATGTTTCTGCAAACAGGCAGAGCACAACACCTGGAGAATGAACTCTTCCCTGTCAAGCAAGAGAAAATAAAAGCAAATAAAAACCAGCAAGTGAGAACAACAGCAAAGACATTGATATTCCACACATTCCCCAGTAACAGATGGCTATTTGTAGACTGTGAATGCAGAACAAAAACAGCCTGAAGAGCCGAGACAAAACACGTCCACCTCGAACAAGAACAACAGACAGACTGCGCGATATCGAGGCCTGGGCGGCAGCTGCTGTCTGCCTGCATGGACGGGATGGTTGTGGTTAGAGGAGGTGGGGTCGCTACACGATGCGCGCGCCGATCCTTTGTTGTCTGGGCCTGGGAAAGTTGGCACGTGTACGCTACAGACCGTTTAAAAACATCAATAGCAACACTTAATTTCATTTTGTTCAGAATGAATAATTGCTTCTGTTCACTAAGCACGAGGCAGTATCTACATTACACACAGCACGTGACACCCAACGCCAGGCTAAGTTATAAGTGTAATTATTTTGGGTCCCAATATTTACTTCTCAAAGGTTAACAGTAAAAATCCGAAATAGGTATATATCAGTTTTTTATAAATTCGTGAATGTAAATATTTATCAAATAATGGTTTCGGAACAGTGACACCAAGAAGTAACCAAAGTGAGGGGCCGGGAGAAGCTCAGCTTCTGCTGTGGAGGGTACAGACATACTTTATGTTAACCACGAGAATAACCACTGCCCGCAACACTTGAACAAAAAGTGTTGTTATACTTTACTTAATACCGCACGAATATTATTGGATATTATAACTAGCGCTCTTAGGTTAGATAGTTAGTATGTTGGGGTTTTAGGGCACAAAACAGTAAAGTTATCATTGCCCATCATATTATCTGATTGCTAAATATATATGAATTTCAAATTGAATTTAAAAGGTTTACTTTACGTAAGAAATTAATTTAACATTATCGCTTGTCGTGGAGTTGTCTGATAAAATTTCTTTGAGGGAAGGTTTCAATGTAAAATATTTTCTATCATTACTATATTTGGTACAGTTTCTAAAACGTGTTTTATAGTTAAAACTTCGCCACACTCATCACAAAAGGAAGGATCTTCACCTCTTGGAAGATATCCGTGAGTGAGGTATGAGCCCGCTTCTTAAACAAGCAAGAACCACTTCTTAACGGCGAGAGGAGCGACGTAAAGAGATCCAGGCTGCCGTGCTATTCTTGATTTGGCGCAATTTATTGTTTTCTATCTTGTTCCAGGAATATTGTTATTGCTCTTTAAGCTTTTGTTTACAAAATGCTTTTAAATCTGAAGGAATGATTAGCTGACAGTCTATGCTGTTTTTTCACATGCTCATTTTGCACATTTGTTTGCAACTTCGTTACCTAAGATCCAACAATGACCAGGGACCCAACAAAGTACTACAGACTTTTGTTTATAGGAAAAATTTGTAAGTATAATCTGAATCTTGTGAATTATAGGATGACTTGGATAAATTTCAGATATTGCTTCCAGGGAACTCAAAGAGTCCGTGCAGATTAGAAACTTTGATTCGTTACATATTGGCTTTGAAGTAATGCAAAAAGTTCAGCATTATACACACTGAACATTGGGTGGAGGTGAAAAATTGAAGTAACCTGCATCAGTATTATAAGCACAATCAACCAAATCATCCATTTTAAAGCCATCTGTAAAGATGCAGCTATAGTCATAAAAATGAAAAAGGTATTTCTTGAAATAATGCTTCGATGAGAGTTGATTGGATACTGCTTAAAGTCTCATATTTATGCAACTTGGCTAATCGAGACGAAGGGTGGGACGTAAGGTATGACGCGGGGGACAAGGGGTGGACAGACCTGTGCTGGTCAGAACCAGCCACAAGCGGATTAGGAGGGCAGGAGTTCCCCCACGTCGTGGTCGACTCTGTCTGTGTCATCATCCGTCCGTGTTGTCATTGTCGTCGCCGTCGTGGAAGTATAGTCAAAGGGAAGGGGAAAGTTCCCCGACGACGACCCAGAGCTCGTCATTAGTTTCAGGGAGAAAAACTCCCCTAATCACGGGCAAAACCACGAGAAGTTTGCGAGTTGAATTTGATGGCCCAAAGTTCCCCGACAACGACCCAGAGATCGCCAATAGTTTCAGGGATAGTTGTGATTTAAATAGAGTTAAAGGCAAAAGAATCACATTTCCTACAACAAGTATAACACGAATAATTTACACGATCGCAACGAGTGGTTCAAAACTAAATTTATTTTCCAGCCAGATCCAGAATTTGACTGGCTCATGAGAACTGGCATAAGTGAGCAGTCAGGGAAGCTCCTGTTTCTCGAGACTTCGTGGTGGACACCGCCACTAAATATTTCACATACAACGAAGAAGAGAAAAGAAGTTTAGAGGAAAGGATAGAACTAATTCCAAATGGATTAGACAAAGAAAAATTTAAAAGTCAATTATCAAATGCATCCAAATTAGGGAGCCAACCAGATATCAACATGTTCTTGTCGAACATGACAATCCACACTGGCCAATTACACCCAACTCAAGAAGACCAGACGGACTGTGATATGACAAAAGAAGTAGAAGAGGCTATAATTAACACATTCAATACCGATTATAACGACCTACATAAACATTTCGCGATACAGCATGCAAAAAACAAAATTATGATAAATCTTGTATCCTACAATAAACAGAGAAGATTAATTACCGATTAATCCAATTTTCTCAATAAAGTAAGGGGGGCAAAAAGAGGCCTGAAAATATTTAATGATTTAATTAAACTTTGGCATAAAAAAAATCAAAATTTTGACGAAAAATATGACGCTGAAATCGCCGATAAATGAACAGAACACCTCAAGACAATTGTGAAAAATAACCGATTAAAGTACTACATAAATAAAAAATTCATAGCATGGACTTCTCTGAAAGTATCTGGCTTGAACAGGGAAATGTCTAAGTGTACCGTTCACTCATTAGACTACTCTGTCAAGAACCTCCAAGATGTAATATGTCTACGTGTACGGTACACTCATTAGACTACACTGTCAAGAACCTCCAAGATGTAATGGAAACATTGGAAATACAAGGACTATTTCGCCATTTGTTTCTTGCCAAGCGGCCATTTGGAGATGTGGCAGTGGTTGATGTAGCGATAATGATGTATAATTCAGTATTTAGTCGAGATACACATGCTAAAATGAATATTACCATCTTATCAAAGACAGACTGTCCTTCCATAAGGTTATTGATTAATACTCTTTGTGCAATGTTGACTGTTAATTTGGAAAGGTATTTGGGAAGAAACTGCCTGCATCCGTTGGCAACATTCATTGAAAGGGGACCTCTCATGTTCCACCTCTCCGACAGAGACGTGCTAGGAGAGTTCCAAAACGCAATTGTACGTTTATGCTCTCTTCTCAAGTGGTGGAATTATTATATAGGCAAATTTCAAAACGAATATCACATTCTGGAAGTAGTTTAAAAAATGATATTTATGCAACTTGGCTAATCGAGACGAATGGAGGGACGTAAGGGATGAAGAGGGTGAAACGAGTTACTTTGGCCGTGAAATTACCATCTGTTCTGTTATGTAATTTGATTGGCGGAATAAAAATTGCATGACACTGGTCGAGTTAAATAAAAAAAAAAAAAAATTATTTAGTCTACGTTACTTTACGTCTCATATTTATGCAACTTGGCTAATCGAGACGAAGGGAGGGACGTAAGGGATGACGCGGGGGGACAAGGGGTGGACAGGCCTGTGCTGGTCAGAACCAGCCACAAGCATATGGGGAGGGCAGGGGTTCCCCCACGTCGTGGTCGTCTCCGTCTGTGTCATCACCTGACCGTGTTGTCTTTGTCGTCGCCGTCGGGGAGGTAGTCAAAGGGAAGGGGTTCCCCGACGACGACCCCAGAGCTCGCCATTAGTTTCAGGGAGTGAAACTCCCCTATTCACGGGCCAAACCGCGAGAAGGTGTCGAGTTGGTAATTTTTTTGTTATCTTTTTGTTATTTATTTCCGACATTAATATTGATAAAAATATATTAAGAGTACGCAATAGCTAGGTGACGCGGCAATCTCAGAGGGGACTGCGGAAAGAACGAGGTATCGGAGGCCGGCCAGAAACAAACGAAGAGGGACATGTTTAGACAGAGATAACGAGACAACTGGTTCTTAGCTCCACCCCGCGCTATAAGATAACGATATCTCCCGACTCAACGCACGGCCAATGTTCTAGTTATCGTTTTGCGACTGCAAAAATAAATACCAATATGACATGATATGAATAACATAGGACCATTCATGCACATCGTGACTTTCAAATGAACAATGGTTAGTTCATTATTTTGTATTATTGGTTGACGTTTCCGCGATTGTTTTCTTTTTGTCTCTACAATAAGTTACCTAAGTTCATTGTAGTTGATTAGTGAAAAATAGTAATAATTACTATGTAAGTGTTGTGTGTATTTGTCATTGATGTCTTCACGCTTCGATTTGTTTCAATAATAGTAGTTTTTATTTTTATTCTGTAGCTAAAGCATGGGGACAACACAAACAAACAAACATCAGACATTATTACCGGGTTTTGTCAACAGTTTTTAATGCCGCGTAGTTAATTATACCTTTTTCCATACGATTTGATTCAAAGTTTTCATTGGCATTAGAACATAGAATTTTACTTTAAAAGTAGTTCTTATTATTAATCTCGCTAATCAACAATGCACACATTTGAGACACACTAATAAGCCCGATATTGTCTTTAGTATACGAAAAAGTCAGACGAGTTAATTTTAAATCACCACCTCCGTAATTTTTATTCATCAAATGAAATTGTGTCACTTCTATGAAGATACACATATTTGAGTTTGTTTTGCAGCGCTTTTATGGAGAAATACTCCGTGAAATCAATATTCTCGGAAACCTACATTGTTTATAAATGAGTTTATCTCTGTAAAAAAAAAAAAAAACTCTTCACATTTTGGCCTATCAGCAAACCAAAAAAGCAATGGATTAGTTTTGCCATTTCACAACTAAATGTTCGATGTTAAAACTTGGAAGGCGATTAAGGGGACTTGCCTTTTCGAGAAATGTGCAACTTCCCTATAATTTTAGTGAGAATATGTGCGTTTTAGACATAATGAAAACAAAACCTTAATTTTATTTTTTTTGAAGAAAATCAATTTAAACAAAATTTCGGTAGGCAAATAATAATATATCTTTTCATCATATTGTTGTCTTTAAGAAACGGGTTTTAAAATAGTGATAAAAACATATCGTTGACACTGCAGACATAGAGACACTGCAGCCCAGCGGTAGTTTACTTAGGCCCAACATAAATTAGTCTTTGAATTCGGAACTGAATAATATATTAATTTCAGTCGAATTCACATTATTTTGTAGATACACTGAAAGATGATTTGATACTTTATTGAAAAAATATAAACTAATAGTATCGATATCGTTTATAATTCCCCAATATAGACGTGTTATTTCACGTCTGTTAAAACTACCGTTTTATGGCAAAGTTATGTTCTCCGACTGCCAACAGAGGTACCTCATAGGTAATGATTCGAAAGGTCTCTGGTTCGATACCCACCACTGGCAATCCTGACTAGAAATGTTCTTCAGACAACAATACGAATGAATACATGGCCCTCAGAGATTCTCTCACAAATACTCGTAAATTTTTCCTGAGTGCATCCTAAAGAAACTAAAATTCATAATACGTATACATACCTATGACTACAACTTGCACGCATTTTGTCAATAGCATTAAACTTGCTTTTTTTCTGCCAGAAGTAGGAAGCGGCGATGGATAATGATGATGATCATGATGACCATAAACAATAATAATTAATTTCTGAATAATTCAGAAGGACCAGAAAGACAGCTAGCAATGTCCATAACTCATTTTTTAATTCAGTATATGTACGGGAATCGAGTCCAGAAAAGTTAATTACAATGATTTTTTCGGGTTTTCTTTCATAATGGAAAGATCAAAGCCCATTAATCCATTATCGCTCATAGTAGCGATATGTCCACAACAATAATACACTTGTCGAACTAACCCGTCATAGGACTGTTAAAATAAACTTACTTTTATCGATCAAAATAGATTACAAAGTTTGTTACTATTTTTTCGATTTAGTTTGATTGGCTAGGATCTGATCTCGATTGAATATTATAATCTTTTGAGATGCCTAGTAATGCAACAAAACATCACTAGCTCTAGCTCATGTAACAATTTACTAAATATACTTTGATCTCTCGCAGTAACTGAAAAGTGAAATCATTTTAAGCCTCCTAGTTCGCGCACTTGTAATTTTTGCCGAGTTGGACGATACTGGTGCAAGTGTGCGTAAGAGACATTTTCATTAGCACTAAACAAATTGGAAGATCTACGTTTAGAAATGTCCATGATTAGTAGGCCTATCAACAGACGGAGAAGACAATTGTCTACTAGAGAGCAAACTTTCTTGCAGCAAGTGGCTTATCACAGCCCTTGTTTTTTGGGGGAAGCCGGGGGACGAACATTTTTGTAACCTCAAAAGATCAATTCAGCACGACTAGTGAAAGGGGTACGTGGATATAGTCAGTGGTTTCATCCAAAAATAATATAAGGGTTTACGCTCTTTCCAGTGTAAAGTACAAGATCGCAGTGGCGGATACAGGGGTGGGTGTGGCGATCGCCCCCCCCATGATTCTTAAAAAAAAAAAAAAAAAAAAAATTATTATTTTATTGTGCACGCACCAAATGCACTCTAAAAACCTGATTTTCAAAATTTTCGCCTGCGGCGCTATTTATTTAAAACTCCCAATAAAAATCAACTTTCCTTTATGTTGTCAGAAATAATCAGTTCGCCTCTGAAATGTGTCTGCATCAGTGTACTTCGATTTATTAAGTTGTCCTCCTATGTGAATCGTTTTTTAACTAAATAGGATAGACGTTTAATAAATGAATAAAATGATGAATTGAAAATAAGATCAAACGTCTATAATAATGTTGCAATCTAGGTATATAACAAAACACAAATAAAACAATATAGCATCAATAATTATGAACAATGTATTATGCACACGACATAATTATTCAAAGTGAAGGATAAGTTAAAGTGGATTGTGAATGAACCTTTCCAGGTTTCTTCTACTGAATTCCCACCTCCAGAGGTGACAACGGAAATTAAAAAAAGAAAATCTCGAAAAATTTTTGAAATGCCTACAATAGTCAAAATTTGTATGATATTTTAGCATATTTATTTCAAGTCGAAATGTTCAACGTCGCCGCGGGCAAACAAAGAGAGATGGGTAAAACAGTCACGAGGTGGTTCTCGTTGCCAACACGTGAGCACACCCGAAGATACCGGCGCCGAGTGGGTGAGCGCGTACTTTGGGGGCCACGTCGGCCGACGTTTAGGACATACCCAAAAGGTACAATTTCGCCACATTTGGGAAAACTCGAAAAATGGGGGGCGGGGTTCCAAGAAGCCTAGGTATTTTTTTCTGAAATCCCACAGTTCGTCTCTCGCGGGACGTGGAAAGCCTCGTCTCGGCAATCCAAGGTCGCACATCAATTGTTCAGCCCTAACAGCGGACCACTACAGCCGTATTGGGTGCTAAAGGAGGGACATAGGGGGTGCTGCTGGGAGAAACTTACAAAGATTGTGTTAACAAGATGATGTTTGCTCGTTCGTTTGTGATAAATCAGTTATATAACTGAGTGGGTAGACTCCTAATACAATTTATTTTATTATTTATTTATTTACCAAGAACTAACTGAACAGGAACAAATAACTAAAGAGTGAAATGATGTTATCAACAATTTATAATAAGGAAGGTGAATAGGATTCAACACTATGCCTTGCACGTTACAAGTAAGTTAGTATTACGTACTACTCACAACTACAATGGTACATGAGAACTTACAAGTGCATGAGGCTGTTAATATTTCCCCAAATATGGCAAGAACTGGCTTGCAAGTGTAAGTACAGTATTAGTTGCCTTGATTTGATTGATTTTATCGGATATTGCTTAACGTCTCATATTTATGCAACTTGGCTAATCGAGACGAAGGAAGGGACATAAGAAAGACGCGGGGGGGACAAGGGGTGGACAGGCCTGTGCTGGTCAAAACCAGCCACAAGCGTATAGGGAGGGCAGTGGCTTTACTGTCTTACGCCTGAGATTAAGAGTTTCAAACACTTGAGTCAAAATTCTAGGTCAGTATGTCTAATACAGATGTGAAAGTAGATAATGATGTCTCTGATGATAGCAGTTTGAATCCAATTGCAGAACTAGGTGAAGGGGTGTCATAAGCTATAGTAGATGAAAGTCTAGGTTTTGGTCAAGAGATGGCTGGAAATACTAGTGTTATCTCTGATGGGGATAAAATGACTTCATTGATGGAGAAGTTGTACAAATTAAATGATAAAATTAATAAGAATGATAAAAAATTGGATAAGAATGCTTAACAATATATAGCCATAGGTGCGAAATAAAAAATGAACTAGGTAGCGTGAAAAATCAAATACTTTGTCATATGGATAAGCGAATGGAAACATTTGAAAAAGATTTCAAGGAGATTGATTGGATTGGATATTGTTTTACGTCTCATATTTATGCAACTTGGCTAATCGAGACGAAGGGACGGACGTAAGGGATGACGCGGGGGACAAGGGGTGGACAGGCCTGTGCTGATAAGAACCAGCCACAAGCTTATGGGGAGGGCAGGGGTTCCCCCACGTCGTGGTCGTCTCCGTCTGTGTCATCCAGTGGCGAAGCGTCGGGGTAGGCATTGAGACAGTGTCTACCCTACTCAATAAATTAATAACGAAAAAAAATAATATTCTAAACACTGTTTTACAAGTGAGAAATGGTTTTCAAACGTACGCGGGCAAAGCAACGAATGAACGCGTTACCTTTCTGCGCGGATGTGGACTCTTTCCATGCCTATGCACTACTTTTGAGACAACTAGGATTCTGTCTCCGAGCCTTCCCCTATTACACCCACAACTCTATGGCCCAGCGCTTGTCCACTCCCCTCCACTTCCCCTCCTTCTTCGCAAGTAGCATAGGCAAATGAGACATGTCTCCTCGCGCTTCAGCTCGTGTTTCGGCTGCATTTTCGATTGTTGCGCGCATGGATACTATTATACACTTGAATAAGCGCGCGAGCGTGCTCGAATAAGTGTTACAGCCTTACAGCTTGAGTTGTTTTGTTATATTTAATATTATTCTGATTCTAAAAGGGCTCCAAAATTGCAAAAATATAATTGGGAGGATCGACAAAATGAAGTTTCTACTGTACAAAAACAACGTTATTTTGTTATTGCTTTCTGACTAATACTTATTTTACAACGCACCAAGCGCATTCTAATACCTTGATTTTCAAAATTTTCGCCTGCGGCGCTGATGTTGGGGGCTCTGCCCCCCAAACCCCCGTGCTTGGTTCCTTTCCCACGAATATACATGTACCAAAAGAACATGATTCGTCTGTGTCTACCCTGTAAAATGTTCACGCTTCGCCACTGGTGTCATCATGCGTTCGTGTTGTCTTTGTCGTCGCCGTCGGGGAGGTAGTCAAAGGGAAGGGGTTCCCCGACGACGACCCAGAGCTCGCCATTAGTTTCAGGGAGTGAAACTCCCCTATTTACGGGCCAAACCGCGAGAAGGTGTCGAGTTGGAATTTGAAGGCCCATAGAAATGCGACAAGATGTTCTAGTCACTGGAAGGCAAATTCATAGATTTAAAACCTAAAATCGTTGAAGAATTGGAAGCTATAGATGACAAGGTAGGTGGTGTTATTGAGGACCTAAAAGAGACCAAGGAAAATGTTGACAAGGGGTTACAAAAAGTGCAGATACATGTCACCCAGGTAGAAGAAAACTACAAACGACAATTGGAACAAGTGAAAATAGATAGTACAGATCTAGTTACAAATAAATGCAACGAATTGAAGATATCCATTGAAGACAACACAAGGAAGATAGATTGTTTAGAGAATAATGGAATATCTACTAATGTGGGAGCTACTATTCTCGTGAATGACAATGGGATTAGTGATCAACTGTTCATGGAAGTGATACTTTCCACTGGAGATGACGAAGGACTTCACCCGATGGAATTTTTTAATTTGTTAGAGAGCAGTTGTGTATTGTCTACTCAACGGTGCTACGGTTTACAGTTTAGGTGTGAAGTTGAGAACATGATGGTAGCCGATGCTATATTAAGGAACACAGATCTTCGATTTCTCGACATGAAGACAGACAGTACTGTCAAGTTGTCATGTTGGATGCAAAAATCAAAAAGTTTGGAAGCGATCAAAACAAACTTTCATTCGACAGGTCGTTTTGCCGACTCACTAAACTGCACGTCCACATAGCTACCAAGCATCATGGTATCCAACTACAAGAGATAAAGGAAGCACAAGTATGATCTCGAAGGTTTCAAAAGTTTTGCAGAAACAAACAAACGACGACTTCACCTATTTTAATCGTACATTGATACCACTTTTGCATTGAATTTGGTTTGATTTGATTGGATATTGCTTAACGTCTCATATTTGTGCAACTAGGCTAATCGAGACGAAGGGAGGGACGTAAGGGATGACGCGGGGGGACAAGGGGTGGACAGGCCTGTGCTGGTCAGAACCAGCCACAAGCATATGGGGAGGGCAAAGGTTCCCCCACGTCGTGGTCGTCTCCGTCTGTGTCATCCGTCCGTGTTGTCATTGTCGTCGCCGTCGGGGAGGTAGTCAAAGGGAAGGGGAAAGTTCCCCGACGACGACCCAGAGCTCGCACATTAGTTTCAGGGAGATAAACTCCCCTAATCACGGGCCAAACCACGAGAAGGTTGCGAGTTGGTATTTTGGATTGGATATTGCTTTACGTCTCATATTTATGCAACTTGGCTAATCGAGACGAAGGGAGGGACGTAAGGGATGACGCGGGGGGACAAGAGGTGGACAGGCCTGTGCTGGTCAGAACCAGCCACAAGCATATGGGGAGGGCAGGGGTTTCCCCACGTCGTGGTCGTCTCCGTCTGTGTCATCATCAGTCCGTGTTGTCATTGTCGTTGCCGTCGGAAAGGTAGTGAAAGGGAAGGGGTTCCCCGACGACGACCCAGAGCTCGCCATTAGTTTCAGGGAGTGAAACTCCCCTATTCACGGGCCAAACCGCGAGAAGGTGTCGAGTTGGAATTTGAAGGTATCCGAGAGGTAAAACATGGAATCTACCAGATGAATCGATTTCCTCGTGTTGTGGCTGCTATTGATTGCACTCATGTTCGCTTTCAATCACCAGGTACTTCCCGTAACCATACCAATCCTATTTTTTAAGGCCTTAACTTTGTATGTGGGTGTTTCATGCCTGGTGCTAAAAACAAATACTGATGTAGACCAGTGTACGGCACTTATAACCTAGCACTATAAAGTAAACATACCAAATAGAAACAAAATTACCAAGCCAATGTAATTAGTTTGACCTTGTTCACAGGAAGAAACAACGCCTAAGTTTTCCGGAACAGAAAGGGATGGTTTTCATTTAATGTGCAAACCCTTTGTGACCACAACATGAAAATAATGGATATAGTTGCAAGGTGGCCAGGATCTGCACATGACTTAAATATATTCAATAATTCGACAATTAAAGCAAGACTGGAAATGGGGGAATAAGGAGATTCTATAATACTAGAAGATTCCGGTTACAACTTGCAGCCATCCTTGCTAATTTGATTGGATATTGCTTTACGTCTCATATTTATGCAACTTAGCTAATCGAGACGAAGGGAGGGACGTAAGGGATGACGCGGGGGGACTAGGGGTGGACAGGCCTGTGCTGGTCAGAACCAGCCACAAGCATATGGGGAGGGCAGGGGTTCCCCCACGTCGTGGTCGTCTCCGTCTGTGTCATCATCCGTCCGTGTTGTCTTTGTCGTCGCCGTCGGGGAGGTAGTCAAAGGGAAGGGGTTCCCCGACGACGACCAAGAGCTCGCCATTAGTTTCAGGGAGTGAAACTCCCCTATTCACGGGCCAAACCGCGAGAAGGTGTCGAGTTGGAAATTTGAAGGCCCCATCGTTAAGCAATCCCATGTCACCTGAAGAACACCTGTATAACGAAGCACAGATTCGTACTAGGAGTACGGTCAAAAGATCATATGGAACATGGAAACGAAGGTTCCCTGTATTGTCACTTGGTATCCGTTTGTCAGTAACCACTGTTCAAGAAATCATTGTAGCCTGTGCTGTTCTTCACAATATTGCTATTCAAATGAATGAGCTCGAGCATCTAAATAATCCGGTAGTACCCGAGGCAGAAATTGACGTAGATCAAAATACATCAAGATTTGGCTCTGGAAGGCCATGCAGGTATTTAACGTGCATTCATTGATTACTTTTGGACATTACTGTAAACTGTAAAGTGACGAACAGTACGTCAAAGAAGATATAAACTTTATTGGAAATAATAGGCCTTCTTATCTGTTTTACATGTTACAAATACTCATGTGAAAACAATGAGGGCAGGGGTTCCCCCACGTCGTGGTCGTCTCCGTCTGTGTCATCATCCGTCCGTGTTGTCTTTGTCGTCGCCGTCGGGGAGGTAGTCAAAGGGAAGGGGTTCCCCGACGACGACCCAGAGCTCGCCATTAGTTTCAGGGAGATAAACTCCCCTATTCACGGGCCAAACCGCGAGAAGGTGTCGAGTTGGAATTTGAAGGCCCAACTTGGCTAATCGAGACGAAGGGAGAGACGTAAGGGATGACGCGGGGGAACAAGGGGTGGACAGGCCTGTACCAAGCAGAACCAGCCACAAGCGTATGGGGAGGGCAGGGGTCCCCCCACGTCGTGGTCGTCTCCGTCTGTGTCATCATCCGTCCGTGTTGTCATTGTCGTCGCCGTCGGGGAAGTAGTCAAAGGGATTTTTAATGGCCTAAGCTATATATTTTAAAGTTAATTTTGTAGTAGACCAGGGATAAACCTAGGAATAGACCTATTTCGATACTGGCAAGGTAGGCTACTCCCCAAAGTGGTAGGCCTAGGCCCCACCCTATCCAATGATCAGAACCAATAGGCGGTGGCACTGATTAAGTGCTAAATCCTGGTGCCAAGTCGTTATTGATTTTGAGATAAAATATTGAAGTATACGATTGTATCTAGTTGACGTTGCTCAAGCTACTTGGGTCAGGCTCAATTGATTGATTGATTGATTGAATGTTGCTTTACGTCTCATATTTATGCAACTTGGAGAGAGATTGATTGGGATTTGGTTGATTGGGAGTGGGGAAGGTAGTTGGCACACAATTCAAGAGGCTAATCAGGTGTAGTTAGTCCACGACTCCTCGATAGGATAGGATAGGATATTGCTTAACGTCTCATATTTGTGCAACTAGGCTAATCGAGACGAAGGGAGGGACGTAAGGGATGACGCGGGGGGACGAGTATTTCAATATTTTCTCATTTAGAGATTTTTACCAGGCAGTAATTAATGTAGCCGTTGTGATTGCAATATTAGCAGAACCCAGTGGCGTAGGAACTTTTTTTTAGTGGGGGGGTCAAACTCAAGCTGACTATGAGGTTGGGTGGGTAAATTGGGGTCTGGGGCGAAGCCCCAGCCGCCGGAGGCTTTATCGCCGTTGGCGATTTTTTTTTAAAAAAGGTGCCCTTGATAGGTGGCCTAAAACACGTTTTCAGGCGAATTTTAATTATGAATAAGGGTTACATTTTAAAGCTAATATTGCATTGAAGATTGATTACCTGACTAAAATCGGTCGACAGTCTGCTTGGGAGTGAAAACACTGCACACAAAATATAATGAATATTAGTCTAAAAGCAGATGGCTAGTCTAGTCTCGCAAATCACGTCTCTTACTGAATCTTTCTAAAAAATGTTAACAAAAACCTTCCTTTTTGTTTGCAAGCCTGACTGTAATAAAAATGCTAAAAATCACCCAACAAGCCATAAGTTAGAAAATGACACCCATACCTTGCTTGACCCCCCCACTGGGGGGGGGGTCAAGCCAACAAGTGGGGGGCGGAATTTTCCCCCCATCCCCCCCGTTCCTACGCCCCTGGCAGAACCTCATCACCGTAGGTGAAAAGCCGCATTGATGGGTGAAAGGTTTGAATATGACAATGCATGCACAGTCATTGAGCTCGCAAATTACTTATTTAGGAGTCTTGAAATTGTCGCATATTGACATAACTTTCGTGAGCTTTGTGTAGTTTGGGTTTTCGTTAGCTTCGTTTCGTTCGAATGCAGCTGCGTGACCTTGGCCGCCCGACCGGCGCAGCAAACCACAACCAAATAGGAGTCGAGTGGCCTAGCTTAGCGCATGCGCACAACCGTGGCGACCGTGGTGGCATCATACAAGAGAACGCTGAACTATAATAGTTTGTCGAGCTCTCAACAGGTAGCACCAAAACGTTACAACGCTGACGGCAGCGCGGAGTAGTGAGAAAACTTGTCCCTCCTGGCGCTGGATTGGCCTTAAATTTGAGTTTTTTAGGTGTTTAATATTAAAACCTTTATTTCTACAGATTCTGGCTAACTTTTTAAACTTTTTCTCTCAAAAGTCAATACATCACCCTTACATTAATGTCCATGTGAAATATGAACGTTGTTGCCCCACCCGTTTGGTCACAATCCGCCCAAATAGCACGAAAATATAGATTTTAGATCTTTCTCACAGCCTTGTATGAAAACTTTACAGGAGATTTTATACCTTACTCACAGCCTTGTTAATAACAATCAAAGATCCAACATTCCTAATGATTGCTTTGTATGGGCCGTGATAATATGTTTTAATTATTTTAAATTAATATAAACATTTTATAATTAAAAAGCTCATCCATCAACGCGACTAAAAAAAGCGTTTGCGAAGCTTCCTAGTATACAGTTAATGAAAGTAAATGGTAAGATTTCATTCAGAATAAAGGTGGGTTTAGCGGGTGTAGAAATGGCGGACAATCATGGCCAGGTGATGTTGTCCGGCTGGGAGATGGCGACCTTCAACTTCAGGAACTTCTTCTTGTACTTCAGCAACAACCTCGTTCATGATATCGTCTTTGTCGTCTTTCTTCCCTCTCAAGAGGAATATGGTAATGAATGCACATATTGTGCAGAATGATGCAAACGTAGATATTATTTAAGATTTTAGGAGACATGTAGTGAAGTGAAGACCAGTCACTGTATAAGTCGTACAAGTTCACAGGAGGCGAGGACAGAACATAGACTGTGATTAAAGCGGGCGCCGTTGCACAAGGAACTGACACTGCTCAAGTTTAATAACAGAGACAATATTGGAGCACAAAATAATTGACGTGAGAAACTAGGGCGCTTCAACCGGTTCGGTCATATTGGGCCGCCTGTGAATGAAAGTTGATGATCTGAGTTAATGCATTTATGTTTGATGATTAGATTGTTTTATAAGTGTATAAAATTACAAAATAAATTGAATATGATGAAAGTATTGGAATATAAAAGTTATGTATGTGAATGGGAAAAAAAAGAAATGTGTATGATGTGCACTTAATTTTGTTAAATAGATTACTATGGATGATACGATTGGGAGAGATCAAATTGCGTGCGCAAGGCATCATATTTGGCACATTCTGCTAGCATATGATGCACGGTTAAAGGAACATCACTTGTTTCACATATGGGAATAACCTTTTTTCTGGTTAAGAGATATCCGTGAGTTAGACGTGTGTGACCTTTACGATTGATTGATGGGATATTGCTAAACGTCTCATATTTATGCAACTTGGCTAATTGAGACGAAGGGAGGGATGTAAGGGATGACGCGGGGGGTTCTAGACAAAACCACCTCTTCTCTACGTGAGAGTCGAGACGTAGGTGGACGATATTATTAGTCAATGTGGGCATCACACCACGCAATTTGTTATTTTGCAACACATCACAATTTTGATTGGATATTGCTTAACGTCTCGTATTTATGCAACTTGGCTAATCGAGACGAAGGGAGGGACGAAAGGGATGACGCGGGGGCACAAGGGGTGGACAGGCCTGTGCTGGTCAGAACCAGCCACAAGCGTATGGGGAGGGCAGGGGTTCCCCCACGTCGTGGTCGTCTCCGTTTGTGGAATCATCCGTCCGTGTTGTACTTGTCGCCGTCGGGGTGGTAGTCAAAGGGAAGGGGAAAGTTCCCCGTCGACGACCCAGAGCTCGCCATTAGTTTCAGGGAGAAAAACTCTTTAATCACGGGCCAAATCACGAGAAGGTTGCGAGTTGGAATTCGATGGTCCCCCTCCCAAGATGCTTGTCGCAAATCCAACAATCTTTGCTCGAATCCACTCTTGACATCTGGAACGGGAACTAGATTGAAATCAACGTCGCGACGCTGGGAAGCTTCCTTAGCAGCCCGATCAGCGTGTTCATTTCCCTATATGCCCACGTGTCCAGTTATCCACCAAAACTCTATTTTTAAACCCTTAGAGGTTAGTTTTTCTAAATAGAATTGGATGTCTTGTACCAAATGATGTCTTTAATACATGAGATCTATAGCTTAAAGTGAACTTAATCTATCTGAACACAAGAGGTATTCTCCACAAGACAAAGTATAATGTATTCAAGAGCTTCACGGATGGCGAATAACTCTGCAGTGAAAACTAAACACACGTCAAATCTTAGAGGAGGTGTCCATTCACAATCATAAAATCTGTGCCCTAAGCTTCCTTTCCACCTTTCCTTTCCACCAAACTCGTATTTGTACCGTTCGACAAAAAAATTCGTACACCAACTGTTATTTTCAGAAAACTATTTTAGCTATAGTCAAGTTAAAGCTAAAGGTGTTTAGAATCTATGTCCAGAAAACCGACTCTCAAAATTTAATTTTGAACTAGTCTTGTATAATACACTTTTGTCCAAAAATCTAAATATAATTTCCAAAAGTGAGGTTATGTCCCGCCCAAAAAAATTCACAATTTTTTTCTGTTATTTTAAAGGCCTTCTTTCATTCAGCAAACTTTTCAGACATGTTTCTTCGACTTTTAAATTATCGGCCAGAGGTGGTACAAAGCCTTTAGTCTGGTGTTTGTCCAACGCAGTGGAAAATTGCACAAGTTAAACCCATTCCAAAAAATAAAAACCCACATCATGCAGTGATTTCAGACCCATAAGCCTCCTCTGCGTGCTCCGCCGTCTGGGCCGGGGTAGAATTGACCCAGATTTAGCTCTGCTCTAATCGTAAAAGGCGATTCAAGGGAAAAAAGTCCACCTCGCAAACATCAACTAGTAAGAGGGGAGTATATTTCTCCCCGAAACTAGAGGCGAGCTCTGGCAATCATCGTCGGGGACCTTGTCCCCTTCCCTTGACGACCCCTCGACGACGATGACAATGACACAACGAACGATGGCAAAGACAATGACGACCGCGATGTGAGAACCCCTTTCCTCCACTTACCCGTGGCTGGTTCTGACAAGCATGGGCGTCTCCTCCCCATATCCCCCAGGCTAGAGTGGTGCATAATGACCAAACGGTTGACGCGTCTTTAATCCAAATAAATCAATCCTATGCGTGCTAAGCAAAATTCTTGGAAAAATTGTCCACGAACAGCTTCAAGCCTAACTCTCCAAATATAATGTTTTGATTAGTTTCCAATCTGGTTTCAGAAAGAGGTATCCAACCAAATACAAAAATTTGTAAAAAAAAACGGCAGCCAAGCTCTCCTTCAAAAGTCTCCGGCTGTGAATGCTGTGAGATATAGAAGTTGAGCCAAGCTTTTTATTCTTTCTCCCTAGTTTCGCTTTTAAAATAAGTAAGATCATTTCGCCTGTTGACGAGCGCCAAGCCAACGATTTTTGTGGTAAAAAAGTAAAATTTTTAAACTCGAAATCATAAAAAAATGGCTTGGCCATGAACCAAATTCAATGGCCAAGGCAATTTTTTTTATGATTTCGAGTTTAAAAATTTTACTTTTTTACCACAAAAATCGTTGGCTTGGCGCTCGTCAACAGGCGAAATGATCTTACTTATTTTAAAAGCGAAACTAGGGAGAAAGAATAAAAAGCTTGGCTCAACTTCTATATCTCACAGCATTCACAGCCGGAGACTTTTGAAGGAGAGCTTGGCTGCCGTTTTTTTTTTACAAATTTTGTATTTGGTTGGATATTACATCTTTTTGTTGTTCGTTCGGTATCAAGGTGTGAATGACCAAGCCAACCCTGCAGGCCCCGACGCAATCGACGAGTGCGTAACCAACCAAAGATCAT
>JAMZAV010011759.1:0-20062 GCA_024449915.1 Sweltsa coloradensis | reverse complement strand
GAACTATGACCGAAGCATTTCGAGATAGATTATAATATACAGAAGATTAAGAATAATTAAATTACGTAATTAAATTGTTTGTATACATTGTGCCTGGATTACATAATCAGCCAATTAACTTCACCATCAATTGGACATTATCAAAAATCATTAATCATAATTGGATGAGCGTAGCGAGTGAAGCGAAGACTTCAATTTCACTGACCCCCAAAAAAATTTAGCTCGGGTGTTTTTTTTTTGTTTTTTGTTTGTATTTCTGTCTGTTTGTTCGCTCTCTACCGGGCAAACGGCACATGCGATCTAGATGAAAATTTGACAGGACCTTCGAAATCTCTGAACTTTGACTTGCCACGTTTTTGGGTACAATCGAAGAAATATTTCTCATGAATATCGTACTTTTACGATTTTTTCGATTTTTTGTGCGATATTTTAGTGCCATTTGGGCCAATTCCAGGGGCGGATTGGGCCGCCGGGCAACCGGGCGAATGCCCGGTGGGCCGGTCTGTTTGTAGGGCCGGTCGGCCGAAATATTTAGTCTGAGTATAAAGGCGGCGTCGTATCGATAATTTTGAAAGGTTGACCTAAATGTTGAATACAGTAGTTTAAAGATATTAGGGGTAAATTAGTAGTAGTAAATAGTAAACTAGTCAAAACAATGCAGAAAGGATATTCAGATAAGTTAAAACAATACCTTGTTGTTATATTAGATGTTAGTCGACTACTACTACTTGCTTAGGACAACCATATTTAGGTTATCGGCGCACGCTCTCAAGCCATGAGCTAAGAATTTTTACAAACATCCGTTTTTACATTTAAATTCACAAAATCCACGCTTTTTGATTGTTACAAAAATTTTGGGATAGGATAAGACGCGAATGGGTGCCTAAAGGTATGCAGTGAAGGCAGTGGCATACTTAGGGAGGGGCGGGATAAGGCCCTCAAAATGTCTTTTTTGAGCCTAGAAATCGGGAACTAACTAATAATGTCAAAAAAAAATCGCCTTTGGCGAAAAGGCCTCCGGCGGCTGGGGCTCCGCCCCACACCCCGCGGTTTTCCGCTCATAATTTCGGGCCGCTCACAACAGATTTCCCGGGCCGGTTTTCTTCCCCAATCCGCCCCTGGCCAATTCTGACCAAACGGGTGGGGCTTCAACGTTCATATTATACATGGACATTAAGGTTATGGTGATGTAGTACCTTTTGAAAGAAAAAGTTGAAAAAGTTATCCAGAATCCATAGAAATAAAGCTTTTAATATAAGTTTTTACGGTAAATAATACCAATTGACAAGAAACAATAGAAACTTGACAACAATCACCTACAATGCGTAGGCAACAAAACAAAGCACTTGCAAAAGTAAAGATATCCCTCGCAAACTAAAAACTTTAAAAAGCTCATCCATCAACGCGGCGGGACTCTAGCGTTTTCCTAGTTATATAATGTTTTTTACAATGATGGTTCTCTTTTGCTTAGTAGAAGTATCGTATTGAATTTTGAATTGTACATTGTATTAGTTTGCATATTTTAATACCGACAGAGATGGCTCACGAGTAAGGCAAGAGGCTCTGATACGGTTCGATTCCCGCTGGCCCCGGCTATCCTGCCTGAAAGTTTTTCTAGCGTTTCCTTCAGTCGTTAATGCGAATGCAGGGATTGAGTGCTCTTAATACAGCCCCTGGACATTCCTTTTACAAACAAAGTTAGCCACCTGAAGAGGGGGCTTACACCGGGCATACAACACTGATCGTTACTGGTCGCAGGAAAAAAATCACTGGTATCGCAATATTTTAAGAAATACGGCATGATATGATATACTGGTGCAGGTGCAGTGATTGCTTGGCCACGATGGCAATGCCGAGCAAGGGTGGGGCAAAGCGAGCGAATATCGCCGTTATTTTTAATTCGTAGGAAAACGCCAAGGTCGTTGTTAGACGAGTGAGTGAGCTATGTGTTGAGTACGCGGTAACATTCCATTTCTTCCCCTACCTAAGGCCTTCCTAGCCTATCATAGGCTAGAGTGGTGCATTATGGCCGTTCAGTTGACGCGCCCTTATACAACTAAACTCAAAACCCTATTGTTTATACCTCGGGTACTCAACACATGACTCGCTCACTCGTCTAAGAACGACTTTGGCATTTTCCTAGTCTACTTGGCTAAAGCGCCCTTATTGGATGAGCGTAGCGAGCGAAGAGAAGATTCCATTTCACTACACTGGAGAAAAAAATCCGGAATGTTTTATTATTTTATTTATTATTTATTTTTTTATTTTTTTTATTTTTTTTTTGGCTGTTTGTTAACACGATTCCGGCTAAACCGATACTCCGATTGCGATGAAATTTTAAGGAAACTTTCGAAATCTCTTTTTTGAGCGCAATCAAAAAATTATTTCTCATTAAAATCGCAAATTTACGATTTTTTTTCGATTTAAAAAAAAAATCTTTGACTTATAACACCTACATGCTTTAACTTATTGTAATGATTTTTTCACAGAACCTTAATTTTATGAATTGGTATAATTATAAGTGTGAAATTTGAGCACAATCAAAAAAATATTTCTCATATTAATTGCAATTTTGAGATTTTTTTTATTTTTTTAATTTCTTCGACTTATAACACCTACATGATTTATCCGATTGTAATGATTCTTTCACAGAACCTTAATTTTATGAATTAGTATATTCGTGTGAAATTTGAGCGTAATCGAAAAAGAATTCGTTTTGAAAATCGCAATTTTATTCTATTTTTCGTATTTAAACAATAACGCTCATCCAGCAACGCGCCTGAAAAAGCGTTTGCGAAGCTTCCTAGTACCCGAAATGTGGGAGATCTAGGTAAGTTCAAACCCTTGGTCGGAAAAGATTTTTAATTTCTGGATTGTATTTAAAAAAACTATAAAACATATTTTAAAATGCATACAATACTATGAAAAACATAAGTCAGTAGATCTACGAAATACGTGTAAAGATTTCAAGGTTTACTCAATCTCCCAGCGGAATTTTGGGGAACCTTGAGCGTGCAAGATTCGGTAGACATTGTTCACAGAAATGCATTATTTTCACCGCTTGACATATTTAAAAAAAATATTTCTTCAAGAACAAAGCCATTCTCGTTAAATTAAATCCGACACATTTAAGACAATTTTCTTATTTATTATTTCTTGTAGGTTTGATCGCAACGGATCTAGCTGATTTTGTTAGCAGTTCTTAGTAACCTGGTACCGGATGTCTGTTTAAAAGTTCAGTGCAATGATGCAATTTATTCAGCGATTCGGCTGATTTTTAGCATGCACAGTCACAGAATCACAGAAGTGCCGATTTCGCTGCGCTCACTCGTCTAATAAAATTATTGATTCTTTTGTTTTATTTGTCTACCTTCGCATTCATCAATTTACAACTTTTCCACTGCACATGACATCGGAAGATATAAACGTTTACTCATTCTTGACAAGCGAGTCTGAATCCCGCCGAAGATGTATAAATGTGCGAAAAGTGGCTCATCCAAAATTATGTTTGTCACCCCTGCAAATCAATTATCTCTCATTTTGTCGCACGTGGTGCCGCCGCGGCAGGGTTCATACAAAGTGTGTCAGGTGTCAGGTGTGTCCGCTGTTCGGTCAACATGACTTCTTGAGATTTTTCACCCCCTCTCCTGTGTCATCATTCATCAACAACAGCCAATAAGAACTGATTTCGCCAACCCTTCTCTCAATCATATTTAATTCTGTTAGAGTGGACAGAAAGGAGTCAGACAGTGAAATCTAATCGTAGATGGAGGTTCTTCTGAGATTTGTTTTCACTAGCAGTTTGTTAACATTCGAGTTTATAATGTCATGTTTATAATAGTTATTTCTTGCTATGCTTTAATACTAGCATATTATATTATTAAAGTCAATCATATCGACGTACGTTTAAGGCTGAGTGCGCGTTCATAGTGAGTGATGAGAAAGTGACGGTAGAACAATGTCGAAGCGGGAGGGAGATGTAATTGACCCATCCTTTTTGGAGGCGATGAAGTTATCGAAGATAGAAGATAACGGTAAGTACAATTTAAATCCATTTTAAGTAACCCATATTTAGTTGTGTATGTTCATCAAAGTGATTCGATTATTTTCTCTTTTATTTCTTTCATAGTGCGCATTCCCCGCCAAATGTTGCTCAGATTATAAACAATTTGACCCGGGACAAATTGGTACACATTTTTAAAAAAAACGAAATGTTGTGAACTATAATGTTGATTTAAATATGCAAAAGGAATGTTATTATTACTTCTTTCTTTTACTTTTCATTTTACCAACCTAATAAGTCTAATTAATTAAAATGTATTTAATTAATATTTTCACTATTATCACTGCCGTTTATAAAAAAAAACGAGTGATTGATCCAATATTACAAAATCAAAACATATGTTGGGTTCCAATGATCATAATGTTTTTTATTATATTTTTTTATGTGCATCCCGTATCGAATAGAAACACCGAATATTGTTTCGACAGTTGTAAACTCAAGAGTAGTAACTTGTTAAAGGTGGGTAAAAACTTGACCGCTGGCCGACTACCCCAATTAGCTCAATGAAAACATTCATTTTCCTACAGACCATACCATTTAAAATTTCATGTACTAGTAATGATATATTTTAATTTTCCACCTTAATCGAGAATCATACACCAAATTATCGGTTGTTGTTAATGGTACAGAAATTGATGTCAACCATATAACATTTCCCGTATTTGGATGAGCGAAGCGAAGACTTCAATTTCACTGCCCCCCCCCCCCCCCCCCCCACAAACAAAATTAGCCCGGGTACTTTTTTTTTTGTATTGTTGTATGTTTTTTCGCTCTTACCGGGCAAACGGCATATGCTATCTTGATGAAAATTAGAGGAGACTTTCGAAATCTCTGAACTTAGACTTGCTACGTTTTTGGGTACAATCGAAAAAATATTTCTCATTAATATCGTACCTTTACGATTTTTTTCGATTTTTAGTGCGATATTTTCGTGACATTTGGGCCGATTCTGACCTAACGGGTGGGGCTACAACGTTAATATTTCACATGCACATTAAGATAATGGTGATGTTTTGACGTTTGAAAGAAAAAGTTGAAAAAGTTAGCCAGAAACCATAGAATAAAGGTTTTAATATGAGTTTTTTGAAGTTTATAATAATAATAATTAACAAGTAACAATTGAAACTTGACAACAATCACCTACAATGCATTCACAAAGCACTTGCAAAGGAAAAGTGGTCCCACGCAAACTAAAAACTTACAAAAAAAGCTCATCCATCAACGCGGCGGGACTTTAGCGTTTTCATAGAAAATTAAAAATTGTAGAAGGCAGTGGACCAATGAAGAAGAACACGAGTCCATGAAATTACGCCATTGAAGTTTGTTTGATTTTTCAATGATATCTGTTAAAATTGAGAAGGGAACAAATAAACGGCGAGTATTTTAATTATTTGTCATGAATGTTACCAAGCTAAGATCATTAATTTTTAAATTTTATCTTTGATTGATCACTATAATTTCATTACAATCAAGTTCCAGCTCCTAGAAAACACAACCCTACTTTTATACACATGGCCTTTGTACTGATATTTATTTATGAATTAAAAAATGTCATGACTGTTACTTGCCAAGTATGTTACTTTCAAAAAGTGACATTACCAAGGGCATTGTGGATTACTGCATTAATTTCCTACAACTGTAGATGGGTTTGAAAGGAGAGGTTGTAATTCACTGCCATACTCAAAAGTAACAAAACACTTGTTTTTATTGATTTTCAGTGATCACTTGTCAAAAATGTTACTTTTGTCAAGACTGTTACTCGAGTTATTATGTTAGTGTCGCTTTACTTTTAGCTCACCACAAACTAGTTGGATTAGATGGATTTTATCTTTAGGTTGACTGATTTGTACACTAACAAGCAACATGTTCTTAGAAAAAAATTATTACCGTTAAAAAAGTTACTTTTTTGCCAGGACTGTTACTTTTTGTCAACACTGTTACGTGAGCTAGTTATTAAATTAAGTCGTATTTAAATTTAACATAACTGAATCAAATTTTTAATCTTATTTATAATATTAATACTTCATTGATTACAGTGATCTTGATTAAATTTGATTTACCATTTTTGTCCATTATTAGTAAGTACCAGGTTTTGAAATTTGAGTAACATTCTTGACATTTTGGTATAAAAAGTGATTAAAATAAAAAAATTATATTTTTATTAAATGTCTTAGTTTTGTGTGATAATGTAATTAAAACCTATTGTGCACATGAATATAGGTTTGATAAATAACTTCTTACATCAACTGTTACTTTTATGTCCGGTAACAAACATTACATTTCCGTACAATTTGATTGATGAAAATGCTTGTATGTAAACTTTTTTTTTTAGATAAACCCTTTTAGGGTTGTAAGGACAAATTATTGGACAATGTACTGGGAGGCATCCAATTTTAAGTAATAATTTTTTCTTGCAAGCATTTTTTCAATATGGTCATAACGTTTGAGAATGACCCAAATAATACGTTTTAATTGTAAATAAGTGGCTCGTTGGTCTTGTGGTTAGCGTCTCTGCTTCCAATGCAGAAAGTCCCGCGTTCGAATCCCGCTGCAGGCGGTTTTTTGTTATTTTATAATACGAATTCAAGTCCATCACAATTCTTGTCTTAGGAATTAGCAAACGGTGACTTTAAAGTCGTCCTAGCAACGAGGCACTTAATACATTCAAAGTTGTTTTGAATCGGCCTTGTTTATTCTGGCGTTGATCCGCGGGTGTTCGCACTGTCCATACCACTGATTGCTATATTTACTATTAGAAATATCCATCTTTGTTTGGTGATCGCTCACTCGTCTATTGCGTCGGGACCTACGGAGTTGGCTTGGTCTCTTTTGTTCCTGTACTGAAAATCAGTTATATTACTGAGTGGGTAGCCTCTAAATGCGAATTATATAATTAATCTATTAATAAATCTATTTATTTAGCTCATCAATTTTTTATTCATTAATATTTTTTTTATTATTGTTATTATTATTTTTATTATTTAAGAAAATATTGTATGCATAAAGGCCTTGGCAAAAGAATGGTGGTGGTGTCGTCACTGGCGTAGCCAATGAGCAATCTGTATTTTAAATTGCGGCCCGCTAATTGGTCAAGATGGTCCTTGTATTTCAATCATATTCTAAGATTTAACGACACTTTTTTTTTTAGATAATGAGGGAATAAAAACACTATCTTGCACAAGTAGACATACCCCACCCAAATACCAAAATTTGAAAAAAAAAAAAAAAAAAAAGACGGCAGCCAAAAGCTCTCCTTCCAAAGTCTTCGGCTGTGAGATATAGAAGTTGAGCCAAGCATTTGATTTTTTCTCCCTAGTTTCGCATTGAAAAGAAATAAGATCATTTCGCCTGTTGACGAGCGCCAAGCCAACCATTTTCGTGGTAAAACAAGTAAATATTCTATACTCAAAATCATAAAAAAAATTACTTGGCCGTTGACTTTTTAGAGTCCTCGTACCAAATTCAATGGCCAAGTTATTTTTTTTTTTTTATGATTTTGAGTTTAAAATCTTTACTTTTTTTACCACGAAAATGGTTGGCTTGGCGCTCGTCAACAGGCAAAATTATCTTATTTCTTTTCAATGCGAAACTAGGGAGAAAGAATGAAATGCTTGGCTCAACTTCTATATCTCACAGCATTCACAGCCGAAGACTTTGGAAGCAAGGATTGGCTGCCGTTATTTTTTACAATTTTTTGTATTTGGGGGTTAATTTTACCGCTGTAATGAAAGAGATCTGGTAAAATCGTTGCTCTGACCTTGAACAAATTTCACCAGAAAAATGTATATATAAAGGTAAATATTAAAAAAATTAACAATAAACTTATTGTAATTATTTACTACAATTCAGGAATTGAAAAAGTCCGCCCCAACCGGGATTCGAACCACGTTTTTTTTTTTAATTTTCTTAATTGTAGTTGGATGAGCAAAGCTAAAATTCCATTTAACTACACTGGAGAGAAATATCCGGAATGTTTTCCTTTTTTTTCCTTCTTTTTTTCTGTTTGTTTTTTGTGTGTCTGTTAACACGATTCCGGCCACGTTTTTGAGCGCAATCCAAAAATTATTTCTCATAAGAATCGCAATTTTAAGATTTGTTTTCGATTTTTAAAAACTTTCTTTGACTTATAACACCGACATGCTTAATCCGATTTTTATGAATTTTTCACTGAACCTTAATTTTATGAACAATATATTGGTGTGAAATTTGAGCGCAATCGAAAAATTATTTCTCATGATAATCGCAATTTTACGATTTTTTCGATTTTTTAAATTTCTTCGACTTATAACACCTATATGTTTTATCCGATTGTTATGATTTTTTCACAGAACTTATTTTATGAATTTATATATTAGTGTGAAATTTAAGCGTAATCGAAAAATTATTTCTCGTGAAAATCGCGTTGTTGGATGAGCGTAATTTTTAAAAACGCAAAAAGCGTAAAATTGCGATTTCAATGAGAAATAATTTTTTGATTACGCTCAAATTTCACACGAATATATTTATTTATAAAATTAGGGTTCTGTAAAAAAATCATTACAATCGGATAAAGCATGAAGGTGTTTTATAAGTCGAAGACATTTAAAAATCAGAAAAAATCGTAAAATTGCGATTATCATAAGAAATAATTTTATGAATTTATATATTCGTGTAAAATTTTAACGAAATCGAAAAATTAAGGTTCTTTGAAACAATCATTACAATCGGATAGTGTGGATAGATACGCTCAAATTTAACACGAATATATTTATTGATAAAGTAAGGGTTCTGTAAAAAAAATCGTTGGAATCGGAAAAAGCATATAGGTGTTATTATAAGTCGAAGAAAGTTTTTAAAAAACGAAAAACAACGTAAAATTGCGATTTTCATGAGAAATATTTTTTCAATTGCGCTTAAATTTGACAGGAATATATTAATTCATAAATTAAGTTTCAGTGAAAAAAATTATTACAATCGTATAAAGTATAAAGCATGTAGGTGTTATAAGTCGAAGAATTTTTTTTTTAAAATTAAAAAAATCGTAAAATTGCGATTTTCATGAGAAATAATTTTTTGATTGCGCTCAAAAACGTTGCAGTTTTAAGTTCAGAGATTTCGAAGGAATCCTGAAAATATCATCGCAATATTGGAGTATCGGTTTAGCCGCAATCGTGTTAACAGACAAACAAAAATACAAAATAAAACAAAAAAAAACATTCCGGATTTTTTTCTCCAGTGAAGTGAAATGGAATCTTCGCTTAGCTCACGAAGCTCGCTACGCTCATCCAATTACTCTTATGAAATTTTTTAGTTTTGATTATATAGAATAGAACATCCTGGAACGACTTATTTAAAAAACAAATTATTTAAAACTCCATAATCTTTATAATTTTCTTTGAAAATGTGTGTGTGTGGTATTAATGTGTTTCTTATAATCGATATTATTTAGCGTTTAATATTTCAAGTCAATGTGAGAGTTTAAATTTTATTCCTTGTTTGTTAAATTTTTAATTAATTAACTCAATCATTTTCCTTATAGAATTCAAAATTCAATTTAAATACTGACAATCGTACTTGATTGCGTGTGTATCTCTATTGTAAAAATGTTCGTAGACCTATGAACCTTTAGAATAATTAAGTTTCAATGCATTGATAATGTTACTTGATATGCAAATTAAATTAATTTCAACACCTTAAGTATTCCGTGAATTTGAGGCTTTGATTAGATTTTTACAACCATTAATTCCTCTCTAAGTAACCACTATATCACCGATCACCGACGGGTGATGTTAACACCTTCTTAGAAATATTGGAAAAAACAATTTCCAAAATTAGTAAAGAAGGAAAAGAAATCTTCTTGTTAGGAGACTTTAATATTGACTTTAAAAAAGATAACCATAAGGCTAAAGTAAATCTTATGTTGTCTTTCAACCTAAAATTTATAATAGATGAACCAACTAGATCTGACCCATTCTTTAATACAGTTTCAAATATTGACAACATAGCCACAAATGCCAAATCCCCCACTTTCACTTCAAAGGTAACTAATCATTGTCTTTCTGACCACTATGCGCAACATATAACCTTCACTTGCCACAGTAACCTACACAGGAAAAAATCAGTTATCAAGAGAAAATTTAGCGATGAGAGTACCTCAAAACTAAACAATCTCCTAGAGGAAACAAACTGGACACCAATATATAATGAAAACAACCCTGATGATAAATATAACAAGTTCGAGGAAATATTCTTACAACATTTTGATACGTGCTTCCCGAAAACGTTAACTAAAATAAACACAAACTACACTAGACATCCATGGTTAACTGTAGGAATAAAAACTTCTAGAGCTAATCTAAAGTGCCTCTTCTGGTTAAACAAACATTTTCACAATACATTTACTAAAACTTACTACTTAAAATATAAAAAGACCTACAATAAAACAATAAAAGCAGCTAAAGCTCATGACTACACTACACAAATAACAGGTAGCAGAATGGAAGACAAAACTAAAAAGATATGGCAAATAATAAACAGACATACTAATAAAACAAAAAAACAATGAAAAGAAACTTAACATTAAAAATAAATAACTCTGTCGTCACTAATCAAACACAAATAGCCAACCTTTTCAACAATGAATTTTCCACAGTAGCAAAAAAGCTGATAGGCCAGAAAACCACAAAAAAACAACAAACGGATGAGAAGGCTTACCTAAAATACCTCCAAAGCCTGAATATAGACAACTCTAAATCAATATGCACCCTACCGACCACGTAGAAATCAACAGAATTGTCTCAAAGTTAAAATCAAAAAATTCAGCAGGGATTGACGAGATTCCAACATCACTAATAGAAAATGCATAAGATATATAGCAACTCCGCTTGCGCACATATTCAATGAATGTCTATCAAAAGGAATCTTTCCAAAAAAACTTAAAATAGCAAAAGTAATACCATGACATAAAAAAGGCAACAAGGATGATATGGGTAACTACCGACCTATATCAATACTACCAGCCTTTTCAAAAATACTAGAATCATTGATACACAAAAGAATACAACAATTCATAGAAAAGAATAACCTTCTAACGGATAGACAAAACGGGTTTAGGAAAAACAGATCAACCTTAGGGACTATCAAAAATTTTGTAGATAACATTATAGAATGGAAAAATAATAATGAACTGGTCCTAGGAATATTTTGCGACCTGTCAAAGGCATTTGATTGTATTGATCACAAAATACTCATAGATAAACTAAAATTTTACGGTATAAGGGGTAGCACTAGACCTAGTTGAGTCGTATCTATCAAATAGAGAACAGCAAGTAGAGATAACTGCTGTGGACGAAAATAACAATGAAAAAAAAACACCTATCAAAACCCACCAAGATTACCTGTGGAGAGCCACAAGGTTCCATCTTGGGGCCACTCTTTTTCATTATATTTATAAATGATTTTGCACACCTCATAAAAAGCTCTGAACTGTTTGCTGATGATGCAAGCATCACCATCAGAGCTAGCTGTGCAAAATCACTTGTTTCAAAAGGAGAAACACAACAAATGGTAGCAAACCAGTGGTTTGATGAAAACCTCTTGATATTAAACTATAAAAAACAACATTTCTAATGTTCAGTAACAAAAACATCAAAAAGGAAGATAAACCTCAACACCTAACTATCAAAGACGTACATAACTCGGAAATAAAAAATGCTTACCTAGCGGAATTTCTTGGGTTAACAATAGATGAAAATCTAAACTGGAATAAACAATGCGAAAAGCTATCAAAAAAATTAAACTCTATTATCTATGCTCTAAGAATTGTCAAATCAATCTCAAACGTAAAAGTAGCTAAAATATCATATTCAGCAAATTTCGAATCGCTTCTTAGATATGGAATTGAATTCTGGGGTGGCTCCTCACACGCAGAAAAAATATTCATTTTACAAAAAAAAGCTCTAAAAAGGACTCTTACGAAAAACCTCACTGCAAAGATAACTTTATCAAGCAAAAGATATTGACTTTCTACAGCTTGTACATAATGCAAACTGCTTTATATACGCATAAAAATCGCAATGATCTGACACTCAACTGCAACATCCACACTCACAACACACGTCAGCAGAAACATATTCACTTCCAATACATTAAAACAAAATCGATACAGACGAATTCATCCTACATAAACTCTAAATTATATAACAAACTGCCAAACAAAATAAAATATATTACCAATATAAACACTTTTAAACTAAAACTAAAATCAATACTTCTGAAAAAGGCATATTACTCAGTTAAAGAATACCTGGAAGACAAAAACATTTAGACCGACTAAGATAAAGAGAAACTGGAAAAAAAATATATCAACGTGCCCAGGTAACAACCAACAGAGGGGATACAATTGAGAACCCAACTGTATATATGCTTATAATTCTTATTGTACTATAAAATTGTGTAGGCCTCATACTATCTCATTAATCATTAGCTCATGACAGTGTGAACTACCTAGTAGCCTAGCCTGAGAGATTAATACAGCATAGATGGGCTAAATACATTATATGTATTCTATTATATTTAAGTCTTAAATTAAAACATTTAGGTAAGATTAATCAAAATTTTTATTTTTAATTTATTGCATTATATTCTATGTTTATGTTTATTTAATAATTTATTTAATTTTAAATAAATATTTTCCAAATACCCTTGTATAGTAATCCTCCACGGAAGATTAAAAGGGTAAAAAATTACAATGTATGTACAATGTAACATGATTTGTATTGGAAATAAAACCAACTACACAAACCTAGAGTTACAAGTACACTCAGTAGGCCACTCTACGAGCATTTTCCCCCTAATTGTTATGTAGTTTTTTTATTGTTAGATTGTACACTATATGCTGCATTTAATTTACATTGACGTAAAAAATAAATATTGTACATAGAATTTAAAATTTTATTTTTTTACTTGTAAAATGCGAATAGGAGAATATTTTTAATTGGCTAGAAACAACCCTTGTCCTTTTTAAAGGGGTGTCAACCAATAGAAATGCAATTAAACGGGAATTAATTTGTATCTATTTATATTCAACCTGTCATATCTTTTTAGCTAAAAACATTGAAAAGTAGAAAAGTGGTAAAAAAAACTGTGCTCAATATCGTGCAAGACAACGGTAGTAAAGGTTTTATATTATATTGAACAGTTTTCGATTAACAAATTCATAAAACGTAACCCGTGCTAGTACGAATTAAAACATTACTAGGGAGAATGTATAACAAACACATGGCTATTTGTGATACAAGCAAGCCGTTTTTTTTAAACCATTACATTTACCAATTAAAAAATCTGACATGATTTTCATAATTTTTAGGGCATGTGGGGGGGGGGGGAGGGGGGGCGCGTAGGAAGTAATTGGATGAGCGTAGCGAGCGAAGCGAAGATTTTATTTCACTACACTGGAGAAAAAATCCGGAATGTTTTTTTTTCTTTCTGTATTTTTGTCTGGTTGTTAGCACGATTCCGGCAAAACCGATACTCCGATTGCGATGAAATTTCATGGAGGCCTTCGAAATCTCTGAACTTAGAACTGCCACGTTTTTGAGCGCAATCGGAAAATGTTTTCTCATAAAAAACGCAATTTTACGATTTTTTTTCGATTTTTAAAAACATTCTTCGACTTATAACACCTACATGCTTTAACCGATTGTAATGATTTTTTTACAGAACCTTAATTTCATGAATTAAGATATTCGTGTGAAATTTGAGCGTAATCGAAAAATTATTTCTCATGAAAATCAAAATTTTACGGGTTTTTTCTTTTTTAAAACAATTCTTTGACTTATTACACCTACATGCTTTATCCTATTGTAATTATTTTTTCACAGAACCTTAATTTCATGAATTAATATATTCGTGTTAAATTTGAGCGCAATCGAATATTTATTTCTTATGAAAATTGCAATTTTACGATTTTTTTCTTTGTTAAAAATTACGATTAAGTAAAAAATTAAGTTATTTTTTTATTTAATTTAATTTAATTAAAAAAAATCTTCGACTAAGTAATGATTTTTTCACAGAACAACAGAAAATCCGCGTAACACATGGCAGCTCAATGCAGCAATTACGCTCATCCAACAACGCGGCGGGACTTAAACGTTTTCCTAGTTTTATAAAATGGGGGTCATTATTTTTTTTTAAATAAATTGGTAGTATAGACGTACAATTCGGGTGTCATTTTCACATAAATTTGAGCCCGATAAATTTTATGGGAATATTTTCAAATTCGTATATCCTAGAATGTTTGCCCCAAAGGTGCCATAATATTGGAAATTAGCTCCCCCAAGTAAAACGGTGATTTCTAATGCATGTAAATATTTTAGAAAATGACGAATAATCAAACACATACACTCAAAAATTAACAAATTCGAATCCTTTGGTTTGATTATTTTATAATAAAAAATGCACTGACACCAGATAGAAACAAATTATGTAATAGTGGTGTATACACATTTATAATCGACTTTCACTTTTATTTGCATTAAGTATTACATTAAAACCGTTACATTTCGCTCTTGGAACAATTGCATTTGATGTGCATTGTAATTCCAAACTTTTACACTGGCATATGTTGGTACTGTAACCAGTTTAGCAATAATTGCTAAATACAAACTCAGCTCACTACACCTTTTAGCCATGGCTGGAAGCTATAGTGATTTGACGGGGATAAGGCTACTGCTGTCAGTGTCTTGTGTCCATCCAAAATATGTAGGTGCATGGCAACAGATCGTAGGTATAGATTCCCAGCATTTCTCCAAATAGAAACTTAAAGGTTAGCTCGTTTGATGTGAAATTGGAGTGTATTAATTATTGCAATGCAATGCAATTGGTAATAACAATGACACAAAAGGATAGTGTGCATGGATTTAGTATCAGGATAAAATAATTTCCTAGTAAACCTATTTTTACTTTACTGATAGTATTGATGTTTTTATGATATTGTATTAATATAATTAACTAATTTTGATCAATACTGTTTCAGCTAATACTACAACTAGAATGAGACAGTCTTCGAGAAAACGAATCGACTTGAATGACGTATTTCGTTATCTGTCTAATGATGGATACCCATCGTATGTAGGTACAAAGAATGAAAAATCTAATTTTAGGAAGCAATCTAAACAATTCTATGTAGAATGCGGAAAATTGATGTTTCGGAAGTCTAATACTCGCTCGAAATCTCAATCAAAAATCATAAAACCGGTGGAAGCTGTACGTTCGGTTGAAGAGAGACAACAAATTATTAAGATTGTGCACGAAGGTAATGACTCAAGTAAGGAAGCCCAAGCTCTTTCTGGCCATCGTGGCAGAGACTCCACTATTGAGATAATAAAAGAGAGATACAGCTGGCCTGGATATTATGTTGACATCAATTCATATATTGAGGAGTGTGAGATTTGCCAGAAAGTAAACAGAGCATCTCTCAAGGTGGTGCCACCTCTAATGCCTGTTCCAGTGCCGAAGGCCGTCATGGCACAAATAGGCGTCGACCTCATACAACTGCCAGAGGTTGATGGTTTCAAATACGTCGTAGTGGCAATCGACTACTTCTCTAAATGGTCAGAGGCAAAGCCATTAATTGATAAGTCGGCTAGAAGCGTTGCTCGATTTCTTTACGAGCTAATTTGCCGTCATGGTTGCATGAAAGTACAAATTAATGACCAGGGCCGCGAGTTTGTAAATTCGGTATCCAACGAACTACATCGACTTACAGGAGTGAGCCAAAGAGTAACGTCAGCATACCATCCCCAAGCAAACGGGCTAGTGGAGCGTCAGAACCAGACGATAAAAAATATGCTAATAAAAGTACTCCTAGATAGGACTGAGGAATGGCCGAATGTGCTTGATGGTGTCATTTTTGCACATAGGGCTGTGCGACACCGGTCAACCGGATACTCGCCATTCTATGTCTTATACCAACGCCATCCTGTCCTCCCAGTTGACTTACTTGAACGTCAAAACAAAGAAGGCAGTGAAGAGGAAGAGGATCACTTAAATCAAGAAGAAGGTATACTTGAAGTGGATGAACCATTCAACGAGCATGACTACGCACGGTATCTTACTAGCATTTTGGCGGTGAGATCAAAAGTCGAAGACGATGTTGACTTTAATATCAAAAATGCACAAGAAAAATACAAAAAGAACTACGACAAGAGGCGTCAAAATAGGGAATCATTTGCAGTAGGTGACGAGGTGTTGGTGAGAAACCTCCGGCGCTCAGACCGTAAAGGGGGTTGGTCAATCATACCTTGGTCAGGCCCCTACTCCATAGTAAAAATGTACGCAAACTCATCTTGCTCTCTTCAGAGCAAGGTAACTAAACAAATCTTAAAAAAAAAACAGAAATTACATAATTTAAAAAAATTCAAAAGAACACAAAAAGGATTAAAAGAACTAAAAGGAGTGTCGACCGAAATAACAGTTGACAAATCATGTAAAGAGGATAATATTAAACATAAAGACAGCAAAGAAAGCAAAGAAAGCAAAGAAAGCAACGGTTCGGAAGATAAAGATAAGAATGAAGAGATAAACGATAAGGAAGAGGAGGAGAAAGATAATGCAGACGTTAAAAAAAAGAAAAACAGTGCAGCTGGTGACAATGACCAAGTGAAAACTCAAGAGTTTGCAATGTCTGCTGCACGTCAAGTTATCAATAATATAAAAAATGTAGGGGAAGAAAACATAAAGCAAGTGGCAGCATTGTTAAAATGTAATCATGATATTCTTGAGAATATCTCTGATTACATCAAATCACTTCCAACATGCAAACTAGACACTGTTTCCGCAACCGTGAAGACCTTAGTAAACAAGCTAGACTTTATTCCGTGTGTTGCGAATAATTTAAGTCGTGTCAAAACAACAGGCCGTGGTAACTGTCTGTTTAATGCAATATCAATCAACTTGACCGGTGACGAAGAATTAGCCCCCACATTACGTCTCTTAACAGCACATTCATTTTGTAAACACGAAATGTACTTCAATGAAATAATTCGGCTTGAATTTCCCAAAAAAAGATTAAATCAGTTTGTTTTGTCATCACTGAAGCAAGGTGAATGGGGTGAAAGTTTACACATTCAAGCGCTTAGCATTCAACTGAATCGTCCCATTTACTGTTACCAGCGATTTCTTAACAGAACGTCATGTGTTGATATGTCTGCTAATACGTTTCAAATGGGATTGGCATCTGGTGACGTAAAAGTGGGTAACCAGATTCGATATGCAGGACACAATGCCTACAACCATTCCCAAACTCCAATTCTAATCTTTTTACATTGTAATCATTTTGAAGCAATACTTGCTCAAAGTAATGACTGCCCACATTTTTCTCCTAAAACATTAGGGTATCCTACATTGCAAGATCTATTTGCCTAAAGTCATGTAGTTTCCTGATAATTGTGATTCAGAATGTGAAAATATACCTTAGTAGTGTTTTACAATTTAATCCAAAGGCAAATAAAGATCAATCATTCAAGATACAACAATTTTTCTTTTTAATCTACAAATTAAATTCGGGTCTTTACGACTGTACTTGCAAAACATCACGAACATGTTATATTGCAACGAAAAAGAATATTAACATGGCAGTGATTAGTAAATTTTGAGATAAATTAGGTATAAATCTGGTTTATTCATAAAGTAAATTTAAAATGTATAATTCAAAGAAATTCTAGCTCACTTTATTCTGTGTGGGTAATTTTTTTGCATTTGTCCGTTATTTTTATAATGATGTGAACACTTACAACGATATTTATCCAAAGATTACTTTCACATTCCAAATCACACACTGTCAATGTGGTGTCTTTATGTCCCGTATTTAAGGCTATTGAATCGCCCTTAGACCGACATTTTAAAAGTAAATAAATATGGCATATATTATAGTTTATGACAGAGGCACTAAAATATAACAACAAAATATGTTTTTACATTTTTTGGGTGAACACGACCGTACTACCAGCCATTTTTATACCAAATTTGGGACAATAGTGTACACGAGCTGAGTGCAAAATCAATTTTTTCGTGACGATTGGTTAAATATTGTTTCTTAAGACCTGTATATTTTACCTGCTTATAAGACGAGTAAGATTATCTGAAACAACTTTCAATTACTATTTACTTGGTCAGAGGGGTCAAATACGAGTTTTGTACTTGAGGACCAAAAATTCATTTATCAAACGTTATTACAAAAAAAAAATCTTATAAGGAGGTGGAAGATAGATGTCTCACTAAAGAAACAATGTTAAAAAGAAATATGCTGAAACTTGAATTTTGAACTCGGCTCGTTGTGTCCAATATTGTAAATGTTGTTCTATATAATGGCTTGAAGTAAAATTATGTCCAGACCAAAAAATTAGAAACTCTATTTTGTTCAATTCTTAAAGTCCCCTGTTCATTTAGTCAACATGAAAGCAATTTTTGGGACTTAAAGTATGCCGGTCCAATGGCGATACAATAGCATGTAATAATTTTGTAATCTATAACAATTTTGTATAATTACTATATTTTCTCCCATATTTTACTCTGAGTGTGTAAATTTGTTCCTCCAATACTCGTGTATTTTGATGTTCTATGTATGGAAATACCCCTGCAATATAAAACACAGATGAATTAAGTTTTTTTAACTCGTAACTCAATGTGGTTTCGTTAGAAAGATATGCTTATGCATCACGATGAGTAAGGATTTATGTAGCTATGACATGAAAATACATAGAAGAAGGTGGTATGCACTTTATTAGTCATTTGCATTATAGACTCCCGGGTATATTTTCATTTTAATTTTGCAAGAAGAAACCAAGATGCAAACTGTAAAACTTTGTCGCCATATTGGTTTTCGATTGCAAAACTGAAATTTTAACCTCGAGTTCGTATTCAGCACATAAAAATTCATACTCAATGAGAAAATCAATGAATGAATAATATGGAGAAAGTTGAATTTTTACTGTCGTCGTGGGCTTCCGATTTCATATTCCCCCCTCATATTCATGTACAGCTCTTAAAAATGTGTGCCCAATTTGAAAACCAATTAAACAGACCATAAATGAAATCGAATTTTCCGACATATTGTTATTTTGCTTTCTATTCACGTTCATGATAATTTTTTATTGCGTGCATAACTATGTCACACCTGTCGTTTGGGTGGCCTAAACATTTTAGGCAACAACAAACTATTCTTGATTTAAGCATTACATCTATAAATATAATCACGAAAGCCAACAACAAAACATAATAATAAAAATGTATATATTATAAATCTTTATGTGAGCGGTGTGTATTATTGCACTGTGTTCTACGTTTATATTGACACGTTTATTATAATGCCAGATTTAACAGTTTTGTGCTGTAATTTTCATAACCAATGTTGTTTAAGTTTTTATATTTCTGATTGTATTGACCCAGGTGAGGATGTCTTCGAAACGTCGGTCACATTATAACAAACGTGGCAATATAACTTAAGAAACTATTAACTACTGGGGGTCTACATTATGATACATACATTTTATGAATTTTTGTTTAAAGCGTTTTACAATATGTTTGTAAATATACACATTTCAAGTTACTTTCGAGTTAATATAATAATGAAACTTTAAGAGCAGATGAGGTTAATAATGTGATGAATTAGTTGGACTATACACTGCACTTTTAAATAAAGAAAACTTTGTAGGTAACGATATTTCGACAACTATTCAGTCGCCTTCAACGGGTGTAACCCTTTCAGACCCAAGTTTTATTGGTCTGAATAAAGTAATTTTTAGCAATTATTTCAAATTTCTAATTTTTTCAAAGATTTTCAGTGTTTTTCACAAAAAACGTGTTTTTTAAGGAATTTTGGGAAATTTTGGGTTTTGAATAAAAGCATCATTTTAAGTCAAAATTTAAATTTGAAACATTCCTAAAACTAGATTTTGTAATTTTTGCACTTCTTGCTTTTTTGCATCTAAAAAATAGTAATTCTAGAGATTTATTACATTT
>JAMZAV010011758.1:0-20311 GCA_024449915.1 Sweltsa coloradensis | reverse complement strand
ATCCTAAGGCCTACAACCTTAATTAATCCCCTTCTAATAATCACTTTAATCCCTTATAATCCCTTTACCCCAAAAACCAGGCCTCTAGCCTAGAAACCCTCTAGCCTCGAACCCTCCTGACTAGCTATTCGTGGTGGGGTGGTAAGGCCTATCTTGGCCTATCTTGAGCCCTTTATTTAGTAGTACAATATAAACAATTTATTTTGCCGCTTTAGTACTTGCCCCTGCCTCCGGCTGGTCCCTTACACAGGCTTTCAGGCCTTAAACAGGTATATAATCCCCTAGGCCTTCATTTTTATGCAAGGCTCTCCGCCATGCTCTCGGCACTTCCGGCAACTGGCTATGCAGGCCAATTTACACTCGCCGTAGATATCAAGCCAATCCTCCTATTTTAACAAAACTAGTCACACGACTTAGAAAAGTTAAACTTTAACTAATTATCACTTAGTCTCCAAGAGATTCTCCTAAACCTGCCCGATGTTCACCGATTTACGAAAATATTTATCGGAGCTCACAAAAACTACTCCTCCATACTTGATATTTAACTATAGGGTTTTACATTACATCAGGCCTTCGAAACTAAACGCATTTTAGACAATCTAGCATAAGTTCATTGTTAATCCAGCTTTTTTCTTGAACGCGAATGATCACTCCTTAGGAAAAACGAAATTTTTGGGCATGGTTTTTCGTTTCAGAAGAGTATATAATTACTTTTAAGGGTATTTTTTATTGCGTGATGACCACTAACACTTTGTATAACCTCAGTTGATTCAACTTGCTGAGGATCGTTGCGGAAAACAAGATCAATATCACTGGTCAGATCAGTCACCACCTGCGTCACGAGATCTCGTTAAAGTAGTTTATGTTGTCTTGGAAATTATTTTAGTTTTAGAATTAATTTTTGGGCACGTAGCTGAGAAATCCCCTGAAATGTCTCCACAAATTACACTGAAAGAACTGTTTTGTTATAGAAATATAAATTGTGCTGTCTTAACAGAAACATCATGTCACCCATTGCTAACAACATTTTTGGACATGACATTTAAACAATTCAACTGAAATTTGATAACAATGTTACTAACCGTTGGCATAAAAAAATTCATCTTTGTCTTTCAACTTCTCAACCAACTCTTCAACGATTTTACTCATCGTACCCACCACTTGGTTCGTATCATCAATTTTCTTCAACAGTGTATCGTAACGATCAGCAAGGAACTCCTGACTATTTTCTGTATCACGTTTTAGGACATCAAAGAGATGCTGACGTTCAGGACTCACCTTGACATTTTCACCTCTGCAACTAACACAGCGCCAAGTAGTACGTCGAGAATCACCCATTGACTTATACGTCTTTGCACTCACTGACGACCATTGAAAATGTAAATGTTTGTCACACCCTTTACATACAACACAATCACCGTCTTTAAGCAAGCTTTAGGCACCACACCGCATTTCATGTAAATGAGTAGCCTTATGGCACCTCAAATAATGTTATAATAAGGTTATGTTTGTACGTACTCCTTGTATTGAACACCACGCTGCGACTCACTTAGTCGAAAACCTTCAACAATAATGTCGGCTTCCATCACCGGTGAAGATTTGTCCGAATTACGGATGCATTTATGATCTGGGATTGCAACTCCTCGGTTTGTCACAACCGCACAAATGTTGCAATATTTTTGGCGTACACAATAAAACAGAATTTTTTGGTGTGCCTACCAATGATTACAGCCACACCCGAGTCAGCCGTTTAACTAATAATCATCATGACTTTACTATCACCCACCAATAGAATAGTTTTTGCTACATTAATAAATTGATTATTGAAAATATTAGTTCCTTGAGAAGAATTTGTTATAAATTATCCATTGTGTTCCAATTCAATATTTCTTTTGGGGGCTGTATCTTTCCTGACTATTCTTTTACTATTTTCCAGTCCGGTTTTTGATTGATTTGAAGAGAATTGATAAGTTGTCCCCAAAATTGAAACATTATTTTTAAGTACTCGCTCTTGGTCCTGCTCTAACCAGATGTGGTGGTGACGCAAGAGTCCGCGTCACGATGGCAACTCGCTTGGTGTTCGCTACATCCGGGTTCTCCTCACAACGCCTGTTGAGCGCGTGTGAGGGGTCGGATGCGAGCTGCCTCCGTGCTGGGGTCTCCTGCGTCTCTCTAGTGGCCTTTAGTTGGGGTCGCTCTGGTGGCGTCTCGGCGGCAGGCGTGGGTGGCGGGTTGTTGTCATCATCAGAATCGGAATTGCAATCAGAATTTTCCATTTCTATAATTGAACAACAAACAAAGATAAGTCTCTTTTATTTGTTATCAACTTATCATCAACTTATCAAAAATGTATTTTACTTTCCACTTAGTACTGAAAATACAAATGAATGTACATGTATGAAAGTACAAATTAATTAAATAGTCGTTTGGAGTAATGAAGGTAATTGCACCAAATCACGGATCCAGAGATAGGCAACCAACAACTTTGTACACAGCCACTCACTCTCTAGTGTGGCGCGCCGTATCTGCGGACTTGCCCGGTAATATTTACTACTATATTCAGCTGCAGAGCTGCGGGCAGCGACCAATCTATGAACCCGAGGAAAAGTGCAAGTTGTTGCGTTCGGTCTTTGCATCATCTTTGTAATTTACATTTCAGCTATATTATAGCTTGGTTTGGACAGCTGAAGGTGATTTCGATCTTTGAATTTTCAGCACACCATTATTACACTTCATTTCATATTTTGTAGCAAGCAGAATTTTGGCTTAACTTGACTTTTTTTTGTTATCTGAAATCAAATTTCAAAGTTTCAAATTTCAAATTTCGAATTCGGAGTAACCACATTATTCGCTCTTATTCATTTAAACTTTAAGGATTAATCCTAACAGAGACTTTGGATTGGTCGGGTCAAACAAACATTGTTTCATCTAAAATTCTTAGTGGGTGTTATATACTCAGGAAACTTAAAACTATAGTCCAACCTCATATTTTGATTATTACATACTTTGCATTTATCCACTCCCACCTTTCGTATGGTACACTTTTCTGGGGTGCATCGCCTCATGCAAAAAGAGTCTTCATTCTCTAGAAAAGAGCAATCAGGATAATAGCGGGAGCTTCTAGAAAGCGATCTTGTCGGGAGCTCTTTCAACAATTAGAAATCCCAACACTGGCATGTGTCCTGATTCAGTCAGCATCTCTTTTTGTTCGCCTTAATACCCACATCTTCCAGCAAAACACAACTGTTCATGATCACTTTACACGTTCCAGCAATTTAGTTCACATTTCCTCTCATAATCTTTCCCTTTTCTCTAAAGGTCCATACTACTTGGCATCAATTATTTATAATAACCTTCCGAATAAAATTCGCTTATGCCCATCTGACAATTCTTTTAAATCTAATCTTAAGTCCTTCCTGCTTGAAAACAGTTATTACTCACTTCATGAGTTTTTATCTGACGGCTCTCCCAAATAAATTACCTTGTTGATTGTCATTAATATCAATATTTACAATGTAGTAATTATTATTGTGTACATCATTGTAAATGTAATTGCATTTTTTTATGTTTCATATTGTATTATTACATTTATCTATATATTAACTATAACATTTGTTTACCTTAATTTTATTATAACCTTATTCATTTCACTCCACCTATCTCTCTCTCTCTCTCTCTCTAGAGAATAGGTGATAGTGTTATACTTCTACTCTGTATTAGTCAAATGAATAAAAATTACTTACTTACTTACTTACTTACATGTATTGAAAAAAATTAACTATTTTAATATCATTTATTTGTACAAACTTTTCTTTCACAGTTTTTTCAAGATATCATTGTAAATTTTCAATTGTTTTGCTTGATTGTCGTCGCGCCGCGGGATCGGTGGTAAAGTCAAGACGTAAACAGTTTCGGCATTTATGGCTACCCCTCACGCCGTGTTCCATATTTTTATTATTGATGTGATCTCCTAGATTTCTTCTAAAGCATTGTCGGAACTATATACAAGACATCCTTTAATTCATAAGATCCAGATTATTCTTTCAAAGCTTTCCTTCCACCGAATTCTCTTTGGATCTTTGGCAATAAACTAGCAGACGTATGTGCAAAAGAAGCACGTGAAATGTCTACCATAGCCAATTATTTGTACATTCAGATTTCAAAGTATGTTTTAAACGAAAGCTTAAAGAACAATGGCAAAGGAATTGGAACAAGATACAAAATAATAAATAGCGCAAAATCGCACGTAACTTACTATACAGTGTTTGTCACTTAAAGTGTAATTATTAGGGGTGGGTGTGAAAAATAAGGGTTTTGGAATGTATGTTTTCTTGATTGGTCTATAACACATTCATACATACATACATACATATTATTTATTTATCTAATACAGAATTTACATTCCAGAGAACATTAGATACAATAGAGCAAACGTTTACATAATTTGAATATATTAATGCTACAACACATATTTTTTACAATTATACTACATTACTAACTTGTTTTCACATCACTATATAAACTACATACAAATTTTCCGTTTGAAGACCTATCTACCTAAATAGAGTTCTGATTTCAACAACAAATAATAACATAATGACAATAATACAGAAAGTGAGAATTATACTAAAGATAGTGTACAATTGAGACTATAGTAACAAGTTGAAAATTGGCTGCGCTCAGAAACAAATTTAATTAGCAATAAACAATTAAACACAATAATTGTAGGTAGGCTAAGTATAAAATAAATACATGAGAACTGACTCTAAATGTAATTTGGTGAATTGATTTATTTGTTTCAGTCAAATATGTGCTCTACGATTTCTTACGGTTCAGTGCAATACGACATTTTCGTTTGGTATTAAAAGGTGTACTTGAAAAGAGATCCAAGTTTAGAGGAGTATTTGAATAATTGTGGCTGTTGTAGGTTTCTTGAATTCTGACTAACGGAGAGTATTTGAATGTATTTATTCTTGACTTGGGTGGATAAAAGAGCTTAGTGTTGCGAGATCGTCTAACTGGAACGTTGAAACTAACAAGTTCCAACAGTTCAGGACTGTCAATCTCACACTGTACAATTTTATGAAGGAACACCAAGTCTGAGGTTGTCCGTCTGTCCACCAGTGGCAACATGTTGTATTCCCTACACAAGTTAGTATAGTCTCTCCTGTGGTAAATAACAGATGATTTATAACATAACCATTTAACAAGCCTCTGTTGCAGTCTCTCAACATTGCTGATTTTAGTAACGTGGTAAGGTGACCACACCTCGCTACCGTAATCAACAATGAGACGAACCATGGCGAGATAAAGCCGTCTAATTGTCTGGGTTGAAAAGTCTCTATTGCATGTTCTCTTAACAAACCCCAACATTTTGAAGGCCTTACCCTTCATTACTTCGTAGTGCTTGTTATAACTTAGGTCGAAACTAATATGGATACCTAGGTCTTTAACAATGTTTACCCTTTCCAGAAACGTGTTTTTTATTTGATATGCAAAGTCAATTGTGTTCTTTTTATTGGTGTAGGTAATAATTGTGCACTTCAATGGATTCAGCTTCATCTTCCAGATTCTACACCATTCAACAAGCGCGTCGATATCTAACTGTAGTTTAATACTGTCCGCTAAAGATGTTATATATAGAAATATCTTAGCGTCATCTGCGTACATAAGAATTGATGAAAATTTCAAGCATGAAGGAATGTAACATATGTAAATATTAAATAACAAAGGCCCCAGGATTGATCCCTGTGGGACACCAGATGTGACTTCCACTGAATCTGACGAGATGCCATCGATTACTACTGACTGTTGTCGACTATGTTAATAGCTTGCAAGTAATTTTAATAGGGGGCCAGCAACGCCCAATTTTTCTAATTTATATACAAGGAGATGGTGACTTACGCAATCGAAGGCCTTTGAAAAGTCCGTATAAACTGTATCCACCTGTTTGTTGTTGTTGATATTCTCGCCAATACTTTGTGTGAAGTACGCAAGGTTAGATATTGTTGACCGCTTCGGCATAAATCCGTGCTGAGAAGATGGTATATGGAGTCGAACATGGTGAAGTAAATGTTGATGAATAAACTTTTCGAAAACCTTTGAGAAAATCGGAAGTAGTGATATTGGTCTGTAGCTAGTCACTTGAGATTTATCGCCACTTTTAAAAACAGGTGTAATATTTGCATGCTTCCATACATCCGGGAAGACGCCTTCCTGAAGAATGCGATTATATATTATTTCTAATGGCCCAGCTAGAACGTCAGCACACACCCTGATAAAAGACACTGGCATTTTGTCGGAGTCCGAAGATTTTCCTGGTTTTAAATTTTTTAACACATTAATTATATTCTTCTTTGCGATAGTGAAGGTGGAGAGGTTTGAGGTACCACTTGGTACAAAATGAGGTAACTTTTCACAAAGTGTATTTTTCTCTTTGCGCTGAAAAACTGATTAAAAATTTTTTTGAAAAAAGTTCACATGACCTGACGGTATCCGTTGCAGTCTCGTTGTTGTAGGACACTTCTATCGGGATTCGTCGTGAACGGGTTTTATTGTGAATGTAGCTCCAGAATGATTTTGGTGACGGCGACTTGTTGAATGATTCCTCTAGGTCTTGCATGTGTGTTTTAAATGTTTCCCGCTGCAGTTTCTTGAACTCTTGCCTCCGAACACCGTACTCTATGTAGTCTGATTGAAGATTAGATTGTTTCCATTTTTTGTGGGACCTTGTTTTGGCTTGAAGAGAGTTAATTAATGCTGCGTTATACCAGTGGGGATATTTAGCTGGGTTGACTTTAACTTCGGGCACAACGTCGTTTATAACCCCCGAGAGTAGGTCATAGAACAGAGCACAGCATTCGTTTGCGTCTGCACCTGAGCTGATAATGCCCCATTGGCAACGGTTAAGCCTCTCTCGCAGGTCAGGCAGATTAGCTCTTGCCCAATTAAACATCTTTCTACTCGATGATTTGTAGAACCCAGGGAATTGCGGAAGTTGTATTTGGCATGCTAGGGGAATGTGGTCTGTTGGTATGGGAGAAACAGTTGTGTTGACGTCTAGACTTAGGTTGGTATTACTTGACAGGACAAGGTCGAGCACGTGTTCGTGACAGGTCGGTGATCTGTTATTTTGAAGAAGATCGAATTCAGAGAGAATTTCCAAAAATAGCAAATTAGGTTGAGAGAGAGATTTGAGGGTGGGACGGAGAACATGAGAGTTTGCTTCCGGTGCCCAGTCTATGTCTGGCAAGTTGAAGTCCCCAAACAGGAGCAGGTGGTCGCTGGGTCGGAGATCAGATTGCACGAGGGTCAGAGACTGGTGCAGCTCTTCTAACGCCTCAACCGTTGCGTTCGGGAGGTATAAACAGCCGATGAAGACACTGGAGTTAACGTTGTGTGTTAGTTCCACCCACAGAATCTCACAGTTGGTTTCGTAGTTTTTCCTAGCACGACTCTTCAATTTTGAATTCACAGCAATCATAGCCCCACCTCCAGATTTTCCCTGTATAACCTCACTACGATCGCGCCGATAAACTGTGTATGATTCACTAGTATCCGCAAATTGTGTGTTGAAGTCATTTAATTTTGAACCGGCAATGCTGCGAGCGTTCATATAAAACACTGGCAGAGTTTTTGTGGACGGTGGGCCGGGATTTACAGAGATATCCCCCGACAAGAGAAGTAGGCAAAGCGCTCTGAACGCGAAAGATGTTGTGTTTCGTTTCAGCGAACGGTTTGCGCTGGTCGGGGGTGGCCTGGCTGCCTCGAGAGTCCGCATCCCTGTGCACGCGAACGCGGAGAATGTGTAACTTCTTCTTGCAAAAGAGATAACAATGCTTGGCTCGTGTGTAGTTGCACTCGAGAAGAAGTCACTTTTCGACACACGCACGTACAGAGATAACACGAGTATACCGAGTAGAACCGCGGTAAAACTTATTTTCACTACGGAGCGAAATACGCGCGTGGGCGGACTGGGCGCCATCTTGGCTAGCTGTAGTAGTAACGGTAGTAGGGAACATTAGGGGTGAAATATTGCTTGCCTACCAGCGGATAATTTTTTGTTAGATTATTATTTACCTCCATGCCAAATTTCATGCTCATAATTTACTAGGTGAGTGCTGGAATTCAAGGCAGAAATTATATACATTATTTAGGGTGGGGGTTGAACAAAATAAGTGGTTCAGCATATAATGAGAGTGGGTCGATTGGATTAAAACACATTGAAACATTTTACTCCTAATTTAAATAAAAATAATATTTTAAGTTTGAGCTATGAATTATTCAAATTTTAGGGGTTGAGTTAGGGGGTGTCAATGGTGAGGTATCGATTGCCTCCCACCGCCGCAAAGTAATTGGCATTAGATACTAAATTGTAAATTTCGCGAAATCAAGGATGAGGTATAGCAAACTGGATCTCTTCACGACGAGGTTCTGATACGTCTGAGAATTGGTCATACATATCTACTCATGGATATCTTCTAAGAGGTGAATACCCTCCCTAATGTGATGTATGTGGCGTTGCCGGGAAGAGTTTTAGCCCACGGTTTGACAATGTTATCGAACCAGTCAAAAAAACATACTTCGTCGAACCATCCACTTAACGATCGATTATATCTGGCACCTTTGGGCCCATTTTCAGCCCACTTATCCCAAAGGTGCTGGGCTTTATACACTGTGTAAGGGGGTAAAAGGTGTCCTGCAGCTGTACCTGCAAACATGATTGAGGTTGAGGCTTTTGTTGAGTTTAAAACTCTTTCCGGGTATTTTACGCCACGCTTAAAAATAAGTTTTGTTCGTCCTGGGTCGTCAGTCAAATTTGTTTCGTCGTAATTAAGAATGTTTTCAGGTGGGATATCTTTCAGGGATGTACCAAGGTTCTCAAAATATTCTTCAACTTCATCTCCTTTAATGTTGGCTCGTTTCCGCGAGATGTTTTGGCAGAGGCGGCTTCGGAGATCATTGCTATTGGTTTCTAAAAACCTTGTTGCCCAATCTTCTCCAGGCAGATTGTTTTTAAATTGTGGAACAGTTCTGCCACATCTGTCCAAAGATGCTTTGACCATATACCTCAAGTCCAGTTTGCTGAATGGGTATCCCCAATTGGCAACCACAACAAGGTGCTCCACAAGTGCATCGTTTTCTTCTGTGGAAAACACTGGTGGTCGCCCCGGCAGTTTCAAATCTGTGGTTTGGTTTATACGGTAACTTAGGGTACTTTTAGAAATCTTATAAGTTTTTTCAGCCTCACGTAAACTGAGTTTTTTCTCTTTGATTGCGTTCAAAGCTTCATTTAATGTGGCTTCAGTGTAGTTCTGATAAGACCTAGTACCAGCTTGCCGCACATATTTTCGTGGCATAATTAATTACCACCTGCAATACAATAATAACTAGAATTAGTGGCAAGTCTAGGACATTTGTGTGCCTCATATAACAGATTTTTGTAAAAATTGTGAGGTAATGATAAAACAAGCTTCTGTCCAAAGTAACCCCACTTATCTTTTAAAAAAGTACTTGGCTTATTTTCATAAAAATTTGATATTTGTGATCAAGGTATCACAGGCAACTGGTAATTAATTTTCAGTAAGTACATACCTGTTTTTTCTTGGTGAAAACAGTAGATTTAGGAGCACTCATTAAATGAGCTTCTATTCAGCTCACTCACAAAAAGGCGCCAAAATGTAGTACCAATGACTACCACTAGATGGCAGATGATTTGCTTGACACATTGAAGGTGTACCAACACCCTAGTATAATAAAACTAAATCTAAAAACGGCGGGAATTTCAAAATTAAACATAATTTAGAATATTAGTACACTCTGTCCAAAGTTACCCCATGTGTCCAAAGTAACCCCAGTTGACGGTACGTAACATTTGACTGATATCTTGCTACGTATTGATCCTTGTTTGATGTGGAATGGGCAAGTAAAATCTGTGCCAGTGTTCAGAAATGGTCTGCAAGGTTGTACCCGAGCTGATGGCAACTGCCCCATCAGTTGCTGAGTAGTTAATGCCTTGAGCTTAAAACACGTCAAGCATTTGTGAATAATGGATTTGACTGCTTGCTTTGCTCTTGGGATCCAATAACGTTGCCTGAGGGATGCAATTAGGAGCTGTGGTCCAGCCTAGGCCTCTTGAGATGAAAATAGGCATGGACCTAATCTGCTTACCTGTTTAAATAGAGTAGAACTGCTGCAATATGTTTACATTTTTCTGACTTGCCCGCTTTATATGTGCACTTGAATTGATTTATCTTTTTTACTTGTTCCTCAAGAGTGATCGATCCTCTTATTTGGTGAGGGTCTTTGGTTAGCCCACTGGTGGCCCTTACGAGGGTTGATGTTATTTTTGTTCTTTATGGTAGATGAGCGGTCCTTCTGCGCCTCACCGGGCTGGGCTACCGGTGAGGCTCTCCCCGCCAGCCTTGTGGTCACCAGCTGGAGGGGCGTTGTTTGTTAATTTATCTTGCATGTTATGTTCGGTTGGGCGTCCCGAGGGACCTAGCCTCGGGTACGCCCATGGAGAGGCTATCTTCGTTGCAAAAGTGGGCAATAGGCGAATTATCTTGGTCAGTCTCTACAGTGCAATTCCTTAGGTGAACCAATTGAGCCTCGTAGCCATCCTTGTGCCTGACAGGTTTGTGCACCCTCGGCGATTAGAGAGGAACCAATAGACCCTCGTCTGGCCACAATGCAACTATCTTTGTTTCTAACAAGTCGGCCACCCACGTTGCTTGCAAACATTGGCTTGAGAGAAGCATCCCTGCAGACTCCCAGTCATATGTATTCGTTGTTTATCTTTTGTTTTTTATGTTTTGTTAGATGAGCTGTCCATCTGCGCCTCGCCGGGCTGGGGCTGCCAGCGGGGCTCTCCCCGGCAGCCTTGTGGTTACCAGCTGGAGGGGCATTATGTTGTTCGTGTTTCTTGTATTATATTTGTTCAGTTGGGCGTCCCGAGGGGCCTAGTCTCGGGTATGTCCATGGAGATTTGACTTGTTCTTTGTTTGTCAGTTTGACTTTCCGAGAAGCCCAGCCTTGGGTAAGCCAATAGACCATTCTTCCAATGGAACACCTCAGGTGAACCGACAGAGAACCGAAAGAGCTTTGCAGCCATCCTTATGTTCAACATAATAGTTTACACTCAGAGGCGATTAAAGATGAACCAGTGGTCCTTCACTGGTCACTTCGCAGCCATCTATGCAAACATCTTGGCCACCCACATTGCATACGTGGGCATTGGACGAGGCTGTGACGGGTCCAAACCGTTGAACCGGCCTACACTTACCGTGCCCGGCAAGACTCGGTGGAGATGGGGGGTGGGGATGTAGTTGCTCTGCTTTGGTACCAAGGGCGCCACCTCGTTCCGAAGTTAGGGTACCTAGAGGTCTGGGTAGATGGAACGAGGAAGTTCTACGAAGACAAAACCCACGGATAATTAGGCATGAGAAATTTATTGAAATAATCCTGTCACCAATACAAACATAGCCTCCTTAAAGTTCTCTGGGTAGGATGAGTCGCCACCAACAGTTCGATGTGGGTAACGTAGAAGTTTAAATAGTAGGTAGAATTCTTACGTACACAAATATTGAGTAAATAGTTCCATTAACATGAGACAACAATAAAGTTAATAAAGCGTAACAAGGTACGTCAAGGATCAAGCCATTTTCACCATGGCATGGCCTAGTAATAATATCTTAGGCACAAATAACAAGTAGATAACAAGGAATGTACAATATAATTAGTTACTTAACAATTAAATGTAGGCCTAGGGTATAGGGCTAGGCCCAAGTTAATGAACAGTCAAAAATCACAATAATATTACAATAGCACAAGATCGGGTATGATTAATGAGTAAGATAATTTATGACTAGGTCTACTAATGTGGGCCTACTAGGCCTAAGCCTGTAGGATACGGTTTCTGGGTGTGAACCGCCTCGGCCACCACGGGCACACTGAGACCTTGACTGGCGTACAGCACCTAAAGTTCACACCAAACCAACAAACTCTCCCAACGGTCTCCCTGGACGACCCTTGTTGGTCATAGTCACTCCTGACATCCACTTACCAACTAACTTGGCCTACGGTACACAAAACCTACAGCGATAGGTGATCTTGTCCCCTCACAAATCACACAAAATGGTGGCCACCTTACAATAACACTTTATATTAATTCTAGAGATCTAGGCCTACAACAGGCTAGGTACCGGTAGTCGGCTATGGTAAACTATGGTAGGACTCGAACCACACCCCTTTACTCTGGGGCCTCCCACCTTAAGCCCAACATGAGGAAGAAAGGCTGCATATGGCATACCTGATGAGTAAATGTTCAAGCGTTCTTCCAGCGTTGGCCTATAAGGCTGACCGGACCTTCAACGACTGGGTATATACAGATAAATGTTCAAGTAGGGTTCCTAAAGTGGTCAGGTTGCACACTCTGTAAGGGGCCTAGGACCTAAAGTCCCGCACACAAGTAACGAAGGCTGCATATGGCATACCTGATGAGTAAATGTTCAAGCGTTCTTCCAGCGTTGGCCTATAAGGCTGACCGGACCTTCAACGACTGGGTATATACAGATAAATGTTCAAGTAGGGTTCCTAAAGTGGTCAGGTTGCACACTCTGTAAGGGGCCTAGGACCTAAAGTCCCGCACACAAGTAAAGAAGGCTGCATATGGCATACCTGATGAGTAAATGTTCAAGCGTTCTTCCAGCGTTGGCCTATAAGGCTGACCGGACCTTCAACGACTGGGTATATACAGATAAATGTTCAAGTAGGGTTCCTAAAGTGGTCAGGTTGCACACAAGTAAATTAACAATACCGCCATGTGGTTAATCTTGCCGGAGTCTCTTGGGCCACGCCCTGGGAATTCCAACCTTCAAAACGGGATGAACGCCACGAGGTAGAACTAGGCCAAGGACAACTAGGCCTACGCTTAGAGTAGACAGGAGCTGTAGGCCCTTGGAACGCCTACACTTCCCCCAAAGTACATGGCCTGGTGAGCCTAGGAGTTGACTTCCGGCATGGCTAAGGATACTTCTTGCCCCGTACTAAAATCGTGGCCACTGAATGGATAGCAAAATTCGGCTACTGCCCCACCACGGGGGATACTTATGTAGCAAAATCAATGCCCAACCGCATTACCAGCAACAACATTTGGCTACTGCCCCGCCACGGGGGACACTTACGTAGCAAAATGGATGCCCAACGGCATTTCCGGCAACGCCCCTGGTCCAGGGACCAGCCAAAAGTCACACGACCTCTCAGGCCGACCGAACCTCAGCTTGACCCCGTTCACAGCTGTTCGCCTCTTCTCCTCTAGCCAGCTCGTTCGACCCTCGATACCGCCGATCGATACAGTCGAACGCACGAGTCGGTGGCGCGCTCTCGCAGGAGACGTGCGCATCAGGCGCCGCGCAGTTTGAAAAAGTAGTAGCAAAAGCTGGCGAGTTGCCCATTGAAAAAAACAAGTTGTCACAAGGCATCACTTCAGACTTCCAGTTGTATTTACGTTTTAAGGTTTATCTTTAGTTAGATGAGCGGTTCTTCTGCGGGGCTAGCGGGACTCTTCCCCACAAGGGGCTAGCCTTGTGGTCACCAGCTAGAGGGAATGTTTGTTCGCCTCTTTGCCCCCAGAACTGCAATCGCAAACTGGGAGTCAGAGGTTTGGCAGATCATAACAATTTGAATTGAGACATGCTTCAACCTGCGTTAAGAGAGTTGTGAACTCCTCACTAGTGAGCACCGCATTCCCTGCAACTCGTTTCAAATGATACTTCATGGATTTGACACTTGCCTCCCACAAACCGCCGAAGTGTGGAGCATGTGGCGGAGTGAAGTGCCATCAAAGGTGCTCGCCAGACGCGTAGACAGTCATCTTGTTCTGGTGCTACTCGGAACGAAACAAGTCCGCAAGTTCCTTTAATTCTCTGTTGGCTCCCACAAAGTTGGTGGCATTGTCGGAGAATAAATTAAGGCATTTACCTCGTCTTGCTGTAAACCGCTTGAGTGCAGCAATGAAAGCTTCTCAGATAAGACATGTTACTAATTAGACTTCAATGTGACCATCATCACTTCCAAGGTCCAAATCAGAGTGTATGGAGTTCTCTGAAACCAGAAGAGAAGTCTGGTTATGCAACTTCAGTTTTCCTAGCTGAGTTGACAGTAAAAGAATGAATGGCGCGTACTTAAATGCAATAGAGAACATCCAACATTAGATCTTGGTGCGTCTTATTTATCATATCAGCAGGTTCTGTACGTTACTACTTATGCTACGATACCTATGCTGGAACCAACACTTTCCACTTACATGATTCTCCACTTGACTCTTATGGCTCGAATGTCTGTTTTTTTCTTCTTTTTTTTTTGTTACTGCTTAGGTACAGGTCGCACCGTTTCTCTGATCGACCTGAAATTTTGCACACACAATGCACCGTGTTACTGTAGGTCCATAATAAGAGTTAAATCCCTGAAAATGTGAAATTTGCTACAATGTAGTGTTGTCACGATGAGCCTCACTACATATCTTGAAATATTACTCACGACCATTTAATTACACACTCAAAAGCACATTCGCCACTGTCATCAACACAATTTGAAAAATGTCAATGCACTTTGCGTGTAGCTTCGATATGACCTCGCCGCCCCGCACCTTTTGGCTACTACCTCCACAAACACAGCAGAGAGCCTCACCTCGCAGTCGGTCTGTTGTTCTTGTCCCAGGCGGACGTGTTTTCTCGGCGCTCCTCGCTCTGGTCCCATTGGGCCTCAACAGAACATGGAGTTAGCTTCTGCTGCTGCTGTATGTGTTGTTTGTTCAAGTCTTTGCTGTGTCCTCGTTCTCATCATCATTCTGTTTAAAGTTTGTTCACTTCCAGAAGTTATCTGTTCTGTCCAGACTGGAAGGTTTAGTTCTCTCTTTATTCTGTTCTGCTTGTCAAGGAAGCGCTCGTCATCTCAGTGTTGTGCCCCGTCTGTTCCGTTCGTGCAGCCTGAGGAATTAATGTTCAGAGAGTGCTAGGTTTTGTTCAATGTGAGATAAGACGTGTTTTGACTCCGCTCTTCAGTATGTTCTTGTCTTGCCTCCACAGTACTTAGAGATTGCTTCTGTTAATGTTAAATGTGTTGTTTCTTGTTGTGTTGACTGAAATCTTATAACATTTTTGTGTTGGTTTTTTTTTTCTTCATGAGGTTGTCTGTTCCGTTCAGACTGGATTGTTTTGTTCGCTCTTCTGCTCTCTTCTTCTGGGAACCGTTCTTTATTTCAAGATTATGCCAGTTTGCTCGGTCAGAGGTTGTGTAGGTTTGGTTAAGGTGGGAGTGGTAGTGGATGAAACCAATGTCTTGAATTTCGGAGGCGTGTTGTCTCTTGTAGTGGTTTAGAGTGGGGCGATGTGTAACAGTCCGTTCATGCATTTTGTTTTTTGTTTCCTTGTAGGGTCAAGTGTGGTAAAAATGAGACACAAAAGTACACTTTGATCTGTATAAGCTACATTTCATATCTAATTGAATAAAATGCTATGATTTGCACTTGTGGAGTATTTGTACTCTGTTGCAATATGCATGATAATAAATAAAAGTGCTCTTACAATCTTCAGCTTCCACATCTGAATGAAATGGTGAAAACAAAGTTAAATATACTTCAACTTTAATATCAGTAATTAATCAAAAACAGCGTCTCATTTTTTTCATTCATTTTGGACAAAAATGAGACAGTTATGTTTTAATATGAGACAGTTCATTTATAGGCTTATATAATGGTACTAGAGGAATGGGGTGGTAAAAATGAGACAGAGAAGGAAAAAATGATCAGAAATACTTCAATTTTTTGATTACATGGTCAAATTATCTTTTAATAATTAATTTACTACAATGATTAGCACCATTGACATTGATTGACACAAATATTGACACAAAATATGAAAATAAGTTGACTAATATTGATTAGAAGATATTATCAGACTTACATACACTTGAGCACATATCTAGCTTCAGATTGAGCCTAGTACGTCTCGCAAGGCTCAACGAGAGCTACATTTATTTAGGCCTTGCTTTGTACTTTAATAGTTCTGGAACCTCACAAACAAGTCTTCCATTTGTCGGAGTTGGTGGCTTTAGACGGTTGAGACTCTGTACTAGTAGACGGTTGTGACGTTGTAGTAGTCGACGGTTGAGTCTCTGTACTAGTCGACGATTCAGACTCTGTACTAGGGTTAGGTAAATTATCGATCACATCTACAATTCCGTCAAACAAGATTTCCTGACCGGATTGATAGCGTTCCAACTTTTCAGGATCAAATCTGTGAACAGGATATTTCCCCTTATCCACCTTAAAGACTTATTGGTTATCATAATTCGAATGATGTTTAAAATGAAGGAGGCAGTGAAGATACAAAGATACACTTTAGAAGGCATGACGTGAATTAGTACAATGCAAAAATGTTGGAATAGTATATAGTGTACAATGTCAATATCCAGTTAGGCCTACACTGTGTGGTGGGCCTTATGGGAATGCCGTACTCGGGTCATGTTGCACGTACCGATGCTCGCTCAACAACGCGTCCAACTGAGCGTTTTCATAGTAATTATAATATGCTAAGCAAACGGCGACTTAAGAATCGTCCTTGCAAGGTAATTATAATCGGTGACATCGGCATACAATAGAATTGAAATAAGAGGAGTATGCTATATTTGCATACTTCATAGAAAGGCAGACAATAATAACAATAATACAATTATTAGTTATGGATTTTGCTGTATTTTTTAAATAATCTAAAGAATTATTTTGCAAACAAATCCATTTTACCCCGTATTATCCGTACATTGATGATTTACGATCTAATTGTGAGTGTAGATTTTCTAATACTTCACTGACAAAATGATCTAACGTTCTATAAATGGCATACAATAATAAGATAAAATAAACTGTATTCATTTTCTATTCGTTCAAATATAGTTCATATTCAACATAAAATAAACACATCCCCTATCTGAAAGTTATGTTCGATCTCAAACAATCAACCTAGATCATATTATTCTGTATTGTGAATAATCCGGCATCGGAAAAATAATGCCAAAACAAAACAATAGAAACGTGTATACCTGTTTAAAAAACTTGACTGCAAGAGTTTGGAAGACAGTGTTCTTCGCCGTACTTTTACACAAACATTTCTCGTGTTTAACATGTCAGGGTGCAATGGTGCTTCAGGAGTCTAGCTATTTATATATTGGTGTTAGTTATGAGTTATGACAATTATTGTGAAGGGATGTTTAAAGGGGTATTTAACCGCTAAACTCAAGAAATATATTTCATTCAGGCTAACTAGTAATGAATTAAGCAATTAACAGAAAAATTATTGGGGCCACCATGACCTCCCAAAAAATTGTCAAACATGACATTTTTCGAGCTAGGGCCCATCGGCAAAAATCTCCCATATGAAATAACATGGAGACGATCTTCATGCCCCGTGACCTTGAAGGATTTTGATCCAAAAAAATTGTCATTATTGACGTAATCTACAGTCTTTTCTGCAAATTCTCTATATTTTGTTTTGTAATTTGGGCAAGCAGTTTGTTCAAAATATGCTGATTACCAAGATGGGGTGTGATTTTGGATTGCATATTTTTGCGTGTTTGAGGGTATATTTGGGCACAGTTTCAAGACACGATGTTATAAAGGAGCATTTTAGATTCGTACTATGCTCTAGTATCTATGTGAACTAAAAAAGAAACAGGTAAAAGCCGGTTTAAGAAATTTCCCAAAACACCAATTTTCGCAAATTTCTGGATAAAAAATTCAAAAAATCGTGTTAAATCACAGTTACAAGATATTATTTTTAAAACGGTCATTCTAGTGTAGTATTGTGCTATAGATCACGTGGTAAAAAATATTTTTTGAGTTTTTAGCCCCTTTAAGAGGACTCAATCCTTACCGAGGAAAACCCCGAAAAAAACTAGCCAGAGGATTGACAGAATCGACACTGTCATTTCCGTCGTACTTTACTCCACGATATAGCCGATACTTATGTTTAATGTAAGAATCATAGGGTTTGGTCTCGTAAGTTGTAGGCCTATAAGTTATACATAAAAAAAAAAAACTTACACATAAACATAAGTTCCTTACATTTCTTGTTCAAATTACATTCAAAGTTCATTAATTATTTTGTGAGAAAACAATGTCATAAAGAGCCCACCAATCTAGGCCTACTTTCTATAATATTGAAATTTTAAATGACTAAGCAAACTGCAATCACTCCCTAATCGCTCCTACGGCCGGCTCGGAAAAACTGAGATAAAATTACATATTTCGAGATATTCTTGTACAGGTTATGCATCTAACAATACAACTACTACTGTCGTTGCCGTTGTCCGTTCCGTTAACACAGCACGTCACCAGAACGGTGAAAAAGTGTCCCACTTGATGTTGCCAATTCGGTAGCGGATCATGGCAACAAACCGTCACCGAAAATGCTACCCGATCGGCAGTAAAGTGGCACATGCAAGTCCCAATCTAGTCACTAGAACGGCACTCTTTCGGCAACGGGCCTTCAAATTCCAACTCGACATTTTCTCGTGGTTTGGCCCGTAAATAGGGGGGTTTAAATAGGGGGTTGCATAAATATGAGACGTAAAGCAATATCCAATCTATCCAATCAATCAACCTGAAACTAATGACGAGCTCTGGGTCGTCGTCGGGGAACCCCCTTCCCTTTGACTTCCTCCCCGACGGCGACGACAAAGACAACACGGACGGATGACACAGACGGAGACGACCACGACGTGGGGGAACTCCTGCCCTCCCCATATGCTTGTGGCTGGTTCTGACCAGCACAGGCCTGTCCACCCCTTGTTCCCCGCGTCATCCCTTACGTCCCTCCCTTCGTCTCGATTAGCCAAGTTGCATAAATATGAGACGTAAAGCAATATCCAATCAATCTTTCGGCAACGTATTATCCGTAGCGCGATCTAGGAGCAAAATATGTAAACTATAAATACAAAACAAAAAAGTTTGATTGATATAATATCGGTTCTATATAGGTATTTCGTAACAATTTCTGACGCCAGTCGATGGCCTGTAGGTGGATACACATCACATATTAATTGCAAGTAATTATAAAGTTTCAAGTTACGTGTCTCGAACTCGATCCAGCAGGGATTCTCCATCTGTAAGCCAAGCCTTTAACCGTTGCGCCACGGACGAAGGTTGGTCGTATGTGGCATAATCACCTATAGATACAACAGCAAATCGACTTGACTGAATTGTAGTTATTGTGCGCTTGCTCTGTGGCCTATCTGTATCGCCTTTCAACTTTTTTGGATGTGTTATGTTCAGTATATTATTATACTAATGGTGTTCAGTATATTTTTAATGTTGGTGCAGTAAATAATACTATTCCATGCGAGTTCTGTTTTTAGGTGCATGTTAGAAATGTTGTTCCTGTTGTTGATATAGGTCGGGGCGGGTGCATCTGCATAAATAAATTATGGGCTGTCCGATGCGATGCTGGATGATACGTCTAAAAGATAACGGTACTAAATCTATTGGTATATGCAACCAAAATTAAATGCCTTCATAAGAGATCTTTATATTTTTTCGTCTCAGTTGGTAAAAACTGAAACGAGTTTGTACTCTACAGTTGTTGCAATTTTCAATTAAACTGCATTACAAGAGAAATTGTAAGCAGGCCAAAAAGCTACTTAATTATCTGCATAAACAATTCAAAGGTATAATAATTCCAATTGGCTCATTTTGTTTCACTGGCTAAAATTAGCAAATTATATTGCCTTACTGTATTGTACATGTATACATAGCATTACACAATGTAAATGGTCCCCAATATACCTATACTTAACAGTTATAAATAATAAAACGAGTACTCCAAATGAGCATGAATATAGTAAAACATCTCTCTGTTTTCTTTATATAACAAAAGTTATAGTATGCCATTTGAGTGCCGGATTACTGTCCCAAAGGGCAGACTGTACGGCGGTAAAAGGGTATCAGTTTGGTAGACAACTGACAGTGCCGGATCGGTAACACTCTGGTGGCGGTTATTTAAATAAGAATTCATGCAAAGCAAGGGGAAACGTTGATAACGGAACGGTGACGAGACGGCAACCATGAAAACGCGCGAAATGGCACACGGCAGTAAATTGGCATTGGTGGCAACGAACAAGCACCGATTAGTTACAAAAGCGCATGTTTGTGTTTGCTGGGAAGCTACACCTACTGGCTGGTGCACAGTGAAATTCCGAGAAACTTCTTACACAGACATCCTGCATGCAAACCAACATAGAACAGTGACGAAAAAGCAAA
>JAMZAV010011757.1:0-18233 GCA_024449915.1 Sweltsa coloradensis | reverse complement strand
TTTTTGGGGAAAAATTAGGGTTTCACGGTCATGTCATGTGGATGTAAAAAATATATTACTGCATACCAGTACTTGATTTCGTTACGACATTTGTTTTGATTGGCTAAACCATAATTGGATGAGCGTAGCAAGCGAAGCGAAGTTTCCATTCTACTACACTGGAAAAAAAAATCGGGAATGTTTTTTTTTTTATTATTATTATTTTTGTCTGTTCGCACGATTCCGGCTAAACCGATACTCCGATTAAGATGAAATTTTATGGAGGCCTTCGAAATCTCTGAATTTAGAAACTGCCACATTTTTTAGCGCAATCGGAAAATGATTTCTCATAAAAATTCGCAATTTTACGATTTTTTCTGTTTTTAAAAACCTTTTTTGACTTGACACCTACATGCTTTATCCGATTGTAATGTTTTTTCACAGAATCTTTATTTTATGAATCCAGACATTCTTGTGAAATTTGAGCGCAATTGAAAAAATATTTATCGTAACAATCGAAATTTTACTTTCTTTTTTCTTTTTAAACAATTCTTTGACTTATAACACCTATATGCTTTATCCTATTGTAATGATTTTTTCGCAGAACCATAATTTTTATGAATTAATATATTAGTGTTAAATTTGAGCGCAATCGAGAAATATTTCTTATAAAAATCGAAATTTTTTACGATTTTTTTAAAAAAACAATTACGATGAAGGGAATTAAAAAATTAAAGTTAATTTTTTATTTAAATTTAATTTAATTTAAAAAAATTTAAACTTTGTAGCCTAATGATTTTTCCACAGAACAACAGAAAATTCGCATAAACATGGCAGCTCAATGCACCAATTACGCTCATCCAACAACGCGGCAGGACTTAAGTTTTTTTCCTAGTTTACAATAATGGTAAATGAGCAAAAACAAATGATTTTGTTTTAACGATATAGCGATCATTCACGTTATCCATAACGATTTTTAGAATCGCACTGCGGGAGAGAGGCAACCTCTAGAGGCAGCTTTTTATTTTTATTAGTGTCTGTAAACAAAATAAATGCAAATAATGAATGACAGGGCAAAATGAATTAGGTGGGCCTAGGTAGGTAGGTAGCCCATCTTCTAGAAATTTTCTAGGATTTTACTTATGTATTAGTGGGGCCCATTTATATTTTCCATCATTACCATGTGAATCATATTCATGAAAAATAATAGTTATTAACGATTATTTATTCCCTCCTTCTCAGAAAGGGTTATATCTGTTACTACCATGTATCGATTGAATGTATAAATTGAATTGAAGTGGAAGAACATTTCAACTATTTCTATTTTTTTTTAAAGGGCCGTTTACTCTTAAAAGTTATTTTAAAACCAAGTACGAACATAAAAAATTAAGTTCTTTTATATATTTCCCGACCCACGTCAATAGGGGGTCTTTTAAATTCATCGGCGCGCTTCGGGTCAGTGACGTCATGGTACGGAGAGGGCGAGGGTTTCAACACAGCACAGCTACTAGCGGCGAGAACGCGCGAGGCAGGGCCGGTCTATCTGTCGAGATAGGGCTGTTCTACTAAAAACAAAGCGGAAGGCCCGCGATCATCTGATTTAAAAATAGTTTGAGTTAAACCCAAACACCTGTTTTTTAAAAAACATACGTTTTGTCTCAATTTAATGGAATAAATATTATATTTTCACATTTTTATATAGTTTTATGTTCCCAATAATGACAGGTAGGACAGGTAGTAGAGGAATAAGTATTCCCTATACAACAACATCATACACGCGATAGGATTTTTTACACACACACAAACCAAAATTGATAAAAATTTACTTGCATTTAAAAAAAAAAAAAGTGTTTTGGGTTTAGGCATTTAAAAATTAAATTTTCTTCCACAATAAGTGAAATTACATGTTTAAAGTTTTTCCAAAGAATGGGTGACAGCATTTTTCCCTAATCTTGAAATGTCAGGTTTGCCAGTGGTGAGGTTTGTTCCGCGGGCCTCCCGAATAACTCTCGCGCGTTATGCAGTATTTATCAGTATTGTATAATGTAACGGATTAAAATGTTCATTACCCAAGGGGCATTTTTTTTTATTTTCTCATGGAAAAATTGTGGGCCTTTTTTATTATTTACACCCGCCTTATGACCACATTGCAATACGAAGAATGACAAATCTATGTTGCCTGTTTGATCAATTTCTTTTTGTAATAGCCATAAACAATGAGTGGGTATGCTTACTTTTTTAGCCAGACTCAATTTTTCTCTATTTATGAGGGGATGTTTTTTCCCAAATTTTTTTTCGTGGCGTAAAAATTGGAACTCTTTGAAAACTTTTTGAAAACTATCATTGCCCAAAACAACTATAGCATAGTTATTATGTACACTGCGCCCATCATGTTCAAGTAATTTCCCCAATAAACACTCTCGTCGCAAGATTTTACTCTTTGTCTTTTGACATTTTTTTTACAAAATCACACGAACACTAGAATAGAATTTGCTTTCCGTAAGTATAATAAACATTTTTTTTTTTTGCACCTATTTTACCATCCCCAAAGTCATCATGAACGATTGATCGAAACAGTGCACGGTCCAACTGATTGAAAAGGTCGGTAAAGTTTTGGGGAGTGTTTAATTTTTATTTCCCCTTTTTAGGCCCATTTAGCTTATCGCTTTTGTTTATATTGTTCGAGTATGCAGGCACACCCCACTCATAATATATCTTATGTAATAGATTAGAAAACCATTTCCCAAAAACAAACAAAGATTTAAAAAACCAATCAACAGCATACTCGACAAAAGGATGAATAAAAAGTACTGGATCGCGTAAATAATATTTCAGCTAGGTGTAGAGGTTTTTTATGTGATACAGTAAGTGCGCTGTGCGTTTTAAGTCAATTGTCAAAAAAGACATAACTTCGTAAAACCTTACACTTGACACGAGCCGAAAACACATGGATGCGTTTTTATTTTAACCTAATTTTAAGCGAGTATGCCCTACTGATAAGTCATACCCCCCCCGCCCAAACATCTTAAAAAGTCCAAAACGATAACTTTTTGCCGCGCACCCGGCTACTCGACTCGGAAGCCCAAAGGCCCTGTCGTGCGTTTTTGCCAGTCAGCGAAGTGGGGAAAAAAAGTAGTCAATTTTATTACATATTTAACAATTAATATATGGGGATTTTGATTATTTGCGAGAAAGAAATTTGTTGTAAAAGGAGTCACAGGTAAGGCCTAAATAGATGTCGGGTACACCTTTACATAAGAGGTGAACGATCCCCTTTTTCAGAGAAGTGGATTTTTAGAAGTAAAAATTTTTCGGGAGGCCCATTGTTCTTATCGGGGCCCCCCAAGTTGTTGTACTTGTGGGTTTGGTTAGGATAATAATATTATTTAAAAATAATAATAAATAATAATAATAATAAAATAATAATAAAAATAATAATAATAATAACATTTAATTTTTTGATTAAACACACACAATACATTAAACAATATCAAAAAAAGCAAGTTGCCTTTATGAGCAGACTGCTCGTGTGAAAAACTGCTTCAAAATAAAAATTTGAAAATTTTGCCAGCCGCCACGGTAAATATTAATGAAATCATTCCTTAAAACCTTTAAAAAAAATAATTAACCAATTAAGTAAATAAATAGGAAAACGCTTTGGGCCCCCCGCGTGTTGGATGAGCGTAATTGGTGCATTGAGGTGCCATGTGTTATGCAAATTTTCTATTGTTCTGTGAAAAAAATCATTACAAAGTTGAAGATTTTTTTAAATTAATTAAATTAAATAAAAAATTAACCTTAATTTTTTTTTTAATCAATCGTAATTTTAAAAAAAGGAAAAATCCTAATATTGAAATTTTTATAAGAAATAATTATTCGATGCTCACAAATGTTACACTAATATAATATTAATTCATAAAATTAAGGTTCTGTGAAAAAATCATTACAATCGGATAAAGCATGAGGTGTTATAAGCTGAAGAAATTTTTAAAAAGTAAAAAAAAATCGTAAAATTGCGATTTTTATGAGAAATAATTATTCTGATTGCGCTCAAAATCGTGGCAGTTCTAAGTTCAGAGATTTCGAAGGTCTCCATAAAATTTCATCGCAATCGGAGTATCGGTTTAGCCGGAATCGTGTTAACAGACACACAAAAATACAAAAAAAAGAAAAAAAAAACATTCCGGATTTTTTTCTCCAGTGTAGTGAAATGGAATCTTTGCTACGCTCATCCAATAAAATTCAAAATAAAATGGTATGATAAAAATTCATGATAATAAGTTTTAAAATGTAACCATTTCAATAAAACAACGCACAAGTAGGCCTACATACATAATCTTAATATTAAAGTAAAACCAATTTATAATGGGAAATAATTCACCTCTCTTTTACTGCATTTTCTGCAAGTTTTTAACACGAACATATTCATATCATGGTTTAAACTCTGGAATCTTGCATAAAATAGAATTGAACAGACATGGGACTTTATTGGATGAACGTAGCAAACGTAGCGAGCGAAGCGAGACTTCAATTTCACTGACTCCTCAAATAATTTAGCTCCAATGTTTTTTTTTTGTTTTTTTTGTTTGTTTTTTTATCTGTTTGTTCGCACGGATTCCGGGCAAACGGCATATGCGATCTTGATGAAATTGGAGGGGACCTTCGAAATCTCTGAACTTAGACGTGCCACGTTTTTGGGTACAATCGAAGAAATATTTCTAACGAATATCGTACCTAATACGATTTTTTTTAAAATTTTGTGCAATATTTTGACACGTTTGGGCCGATGCTGACCAAACGGGTGAGCTACAACGTTCAGATTTCACATAGACATTAAGACTTTAGTGATGTAGTACCTTTTGAAAGAAAAAGTTGAAAAAGTTAGCCAGAAACCATAGAAATAAAGGTTTTAATATGTGTTTTTCGATTTTAAGTGCGATATTTTCGTCACATTTGGGCCGATTCTGACCAAACAGGTGGGGCTACAACGTTCATATTTCACATGGACATTAAGGTTATGGTGATGAAGTACCTTTTGAAAGAAAAAGTTGAAAAAGTTAGCCAGAATCCGTAGAAATAAATGCTTTTAAATGAGTTATTTTAGGTTTCTAATAACAATTAACAAGTAACAATAGAAACTTGACAACAATCACCTACAATACATTCAAAAAGCACTTACAAAGGAAAAGTGGTCCCACGCAAACTAAAAACTTATGCTCATCCATCAACACGGCGGGACTTTAACGTTTTCCTAGTATGATAAACTGGTTACGTGTATTTGTTAATCTAAAGTCAGGTACGGTTAAACGTAGCACTGATGAATTTCTAGTATTGACAGCACTATTCACAAAGTCATGGTTACTAAGATTACTAAAAACATATATAAAACAGTTCTATAAAAATACAGTTGTGGCAATGGAAGAATGTCGTACTCTATTATAAACAAAGTCAGTTGACAAAGCCGCTGAAGATTAAATATGGTTCTCATGATATAGTTTTGAGCAGTGATCAGTGATGTTAGCTTATAATCAAATGTTCCCCCCAATGAATGATACCAAATTGCAAATTCGATTGGAAAATAGCGAAATACAATTGCCTTTAGAACATTTAATGGCATAATTTTTTTAAGATAGAAGATTTTAAGATAGTAGATGATATAACTGATGGATCGAAGTTTTGTTGTTAACATATTTATGTGCATGCTCCATCCAACTCAATGATGAATCCATATACAATCCCAAATATTTTATATACTCGCAGCTTTCAATACACTTTCATTTACAATTAGTTGTTTCAATGCAGTTTGATTCATGGTAAACAATGTTCATATGAGGAATAGTAGTCTTCTCTTTAAAACAAAATACAATGAATTTGGTTTTTGAACTATTTAAAACAAGACCGTTATTTCTAAAATACTTTGATAAAATGTGTAGATCATGATTGACAAGCATTTGCAAACTTACATACGTGACGGCTGAAAGCACTAAAGCTGCATCATCTGCAAAAAGAGTAACTGAAGCATTCAAAGGCAATATTGCGAGATCGTTTATAAAAATTAGGAAAAATATTGGGCCCAACACAGACCCTTGTAGAACCCCTCGTACTACAGTTAATTTCATGCTGTGTGTTCCATTTACGACAACAATTTGCACTCTTCTATTTAAATATGATTCAAAAACCATTGACCAATTTTTCCTCTTAGACCACACCTGTTGAGTTTATTTACCAATAAGTTATGAGAGATTATATCAAACGCCTTATCCAAATACAGTGCCATGGTCTTGTGATTCTTTTCCATTGCTTTGGTTATATGACTGTGTGATTCTCAATTGCCATGTCAACATTCTTCTTTGGCAAGAAACCAAACTGAATCTCAGAAAAGAATTGATTTGACTGTAGAAAGTTTAAAACCTGATTTTTTACACAAACTTCTAAAATTTTTGATATTGAATGCAACAATGAGATGGGTCGATAATTGTTAACCATGATTTTATCACCACTTTTAAAGATAGGGATTATAAGAGCCGTTTTTAAAATATCAGGCACATAACCATCATTAAGAGAAAGATTGAATAAATATTTTAAAACAGGTACAAAAATATCACAATGTTATCTTTTATCATACAAATATTTAATCTATCAATGCCTGCGCTTGATTTGCTTTCATGTTTCTAATAACTTCAACAAGATCAGCTCAGTTATATCAAGAGACGTGCATGGTTTGGTTAACCCACTGCATACTATGATCGTTACTAATTGTATCGTCGTGTTAGCATTGGTCGCCGCTGTATTCGCAACATTAATAAAATATTCATTTCAGTAATTAGCAGCTCTAACGGGATCTTTATCAGTGCTTATAGTTTCACCATCTATTAGAATTTCGGATATTCCCTCGCGTCCTCTCCCCCTCAAAACCTTGTTTAGTACGTGCCAATAGTTTTTACCTTATCAACTGCCTTCTCTATTTCTTCCTGGTAGAAATTTATTTTATCCCACTTTATTTTTTCCCTGGCGAGTTTACTCAAAAAATTTATAACGATGTTTAAAATTTCATCTTCTTGTGTCGCTTTAAAGACTTATAGATAGCTTGCTTTTGAAGTGTAAGTTTTATTGTTTCCGGTGTAATCCATTCTTTACGTTTTCTAGTTTTGTTGTTCAGACTAGGCCTAAATGTAACATAATATGAGTTATCAATTATTTCAAATATTTACTTTACTGTAGTTCATTGTTGTGTCGCATCATGTAATTAGATTTATTTAGTTGTCCTCCTTTGTAAATCAGTTTTTATAACTGAATAGGATAGACGTTAAATAAATAAATAAATAAATTATTAATTTAAGTTCCTGGAAAAACAACTTGAAAGTTCCATCTGCATGTACTGAGCTGAAAACCCCTCCCAATTGTGCAAACTTAAATTTGTTTGAAAAAGTGTCTTGTTTATGTAGGTACTTGATAACCTTTGTAGATTGTGTATTTTGATGTGCTCACTCGTGTTGCTATGAACACGCACCGTTGTAGCCAAATGATCCGTAATGCCACAGTCCAAGGTACAACACTCAAACTCAACTTGTTTACTGTTGCGTATAAATACATGATCGATGCATGTCTGTGAACCATCTCCCATCCTAGTTGGTTCGTTTATGCAAGAGATAAAACCTTTGGAATACAAAAAGGTCTAAGTAATCACTTATATTAACATTATAACATTGAGGCCTTTCAGTTATTATTTATGTTATTGATGTCTCCCAAAAGTATACACGGATCCCATGTTTCATTGTCTAATAAAGGACTGAAGGTCATCCCATCAACAAAGGGCTTCACAAGTGCTTGATTAGACCGCCGATATAAAGAGATTATCGTAACAGTAGTATTGTCAATATTAAGTCCAAGATTAAACCTTCAGCAGTGTTGCACAGATATGATTTCCAATTAAACTTATAACTTTCTTTAATAATTTTTTCAATGCGGTGAGACCATGTTCACAAACTTTTGGGAAGGCCAGCTTTAAAAAAATTGATTTCGTGATTTGTAAACAAAATTTAATGTGATTTTTCTTTTTAACATCTTTAAGCTATACGCGTTTCCAAGCAAAGATAGATGGCAGCACTAAAACGCAACATGTCGGACCGATCAGTGATAGAGGCGAGCTGCTTACGGCGGGCGCTGTATATTCAGTTGGCTTCAACTTGATTTTTGTTACATTTCTGATCATTTGCGAAAACATTGTTGATTATGTCACATCGTCCGCGTATTTTATTAGTAAAATTCGTAAGTTTTGGGGATCGGCTTTGTTAATAAGGGAATTTAATGGCATTTTAAATTACAACAAATAATTGAGATTATTGATGATATGAGCTCGAACAAGAACAAACCACACTGTTAAACTATTAAATACAGAAACAAGTGTTATAAAAAATGTTGAAGATGAAGATCAATGATATTTTGCAGGAAAATGTTGCCCAATACTAATAATTTCAATAATTTACTTGATATCCAAAATCAAAAAGGATTCTAGCAAATTATAGCCCTACACTTGTTTTGCACTTTTTCAACTTCGTTTTACAATGTAAACGAAATCGGAGTAGGCCTATATAATTGGATGAGCGTAGCGAGCGAAGCGAAGATTCCATTTCACTACACTGGAGAAAAAAATCCGGAATGTTTTTTTGTCTTTCTTTTCTTTGTTTTTTTTGTGTGTTTGTTAACCGATTCCGGCTAAACCGATACTCCGATTGCGTTGGAAATTTATGGGGGGCTTCGTAATTTCTGAACTTAGAACTGTCCACGTTTTTGAGCGCAATCGGGAAATTTTTTTCATAAAAAACGAAAATTTTACGTTTTTTTTTCGATTTTTAAAAAATTTCTTCGACTAAAAACACCTACATGCTTTATCGATTGTAATGATTTTTCTCGGAACCTTACTTTTATGAAATTAGGTATTCTTGTGAAATTTGAGTGCAATCGAAAAACTATTTCTCATGAAAATCGAAATTTTACAGGTTTTTTCTTTTTGAACGAGTGAGCGTAGCGAACGTAGTGATTTCCATTCGACTTAAACGGCCCTGATGGTTTTTCTGCGTGTGTGTGTGTGTGTACGTTGAAAATCAGCCGAATCGCCTAAAACAGATTGCGCTGAAATTTTAAACAGACATCCGGTACGAGTTTATTGAGAAACTGCTAACAAAATCAGCAAGATTCATTGCGATTAAACCTACAAGAAATGATAACTGAAAAATAGACTTCCAATGTTTAGAAATTATTTTAACGACAATGTTTAGATTTTGAAAAGATATTTTTTGTTTGTTTTTCGCCTGGCCGTGAAATGCCGTGCCCATGCAAGGTCAGTCGAATGTTGGACGTCAAGGTACCCCCAAATTCGCTCGTAGATTGAGTAAACCTTGCAATATTTTTACGTAAATTTTGTATTGGCTATGTTTACCATAGTAGGCCCTATTGCCACAGATGATGGACTACACTGCGTTATATGCATTTCAAAACATTTTTTAATTATTTTTGAAATACAATCTAGAAATTACAAAATCTTTCCCGACCAGGGGGTTGAACCTACGTCTCCCACATTTAGGCTACAAGGGCGGTTTAAACCAACTAGACTAGGGAAACGCCAAAGTCGTAGTTAGACGAGTGAGCGAGTCATGTGGTGAGTACCCGGGAACATTTTGCATTTTTTTGGCCAAAATGCGCCATGTAGCCTATGATAGGCTAGGGAGGCCTAAGGTAAGGGGGAAGAAAAGAAATGTTACCGGGTACTCAACACATGGCTCACTCACTCGTCTAACAACGACTTTGGCGTTTCCTAGTTTTAAACAATTCTTTGACTTATAACACCTACATGCTTTATCCTATTGTAATGATTTTTTTACAGAACCTTCATTTCATGAATTAATATATTCGTGTTAAATTTAAGCGCAATCGAATAATTATTTCTTATGAAAATTGCAATTTTACGATTTTTTTTCTTTTTTAAAAATTACGATGAATTAAAAAATTAAGTTAATTTTTTTATTTAATTTAATTAAATTTAAAAAAATCTTCGACTAAGTACTGATTTTTCACAGAACAACAGAAAATCCGCGTAACACATGGCAGCTCAATGCACCATATACGCTCATCCAACAACGCGGCGGGACTTAAGCGTTTTTCTAGTATATTTATCTAGTATACACTTAGGACTTCCGGTTTTATAAATATACATTTATGAAAAGGAGGCCTATTGAATAGCTGATGGCCTATTTTTATATTGTTTTGTATGTCAATAATGGCATGACGCGTCATTCTGCAGACAGCTTTTTAATCTTGTAGGTCATATCATTATACTTATTCTATAGTTATAATATAAATCGTATTTATTATGATATTATGTAAAATTTATGTATTAAATATTGGTAATGAACAATGACGGTAAATGGTATATGTAGGCCTACATTAATTATATAAGGTAGAAAAGGAGTTGGGACTTGTACATAAGCGCTAATACAATTAATATTATATTTGTTATTGTTTTGTTATTGTTATAATGAGTATGACTTTATTTATATTAAATTATCATAACAAAACAAAAGAAGTATATCTCAATTAAAGTGCCAAAGAAGCGAGCGATACTGATTTGTGTGTTTACTATGAGTTGTGAACATTCTTGACTGTTTGAATTTGATTTAGTATTTATATTGTACCCTGTTAGCTTATATTTTGGTATATAGCCTATAAATACCAATGATTTATTATGATATTATAATTAGAGAATTGTAATATGGATACAAATGCCATCCTTGGTGTCTCATGGTGCATTGGGCGCAGGTCTGAATATAGTAATATTATTCTGGTAAACATGGTCTCGAATCCGCATATTGGAGAGCGATTTTATTATTTGGTGCACCCCCATGCTTTTGATAATCATCAATTAACAACATTTTGGGAAAGCAACGACAATGTACCTGTGATTGTACATATTTATAAGTGACAAACACGGAATGACATGTATTCTTCAGGTAAGCACATAGCGCGCTCCTCCGACTATCACTGATCGGACAGTTGCATTTTCGCCACCAGGTAGCAACCCCTTTGCTTGGAAACGCGTATTGAAAGGAACCCAAGGTATCGTTATCCAAAGTGTTTATTCTATTTTTCTAGTGATTTTTTAAATTCTCAGTTTTGACATTTGACATTTTCTTCAATATTGAAAACAAAACAAATTACAACAACAATAGAACAGCTGATATCAAAGAAGTTAGATTCTAGAAAGAAAGCACAAAGAAGTTGGAAACTAGAAAGAAAGGTCAAATAAGAAGGTGGATACTGGAAGGACATAACGAAGGATCAAGATTGCTGGAGAAACTACAGAGATGAAAGTACAAAAGTGTGTGTGGCGCCCAATTTTATTTTTTTGAATTTACAATTTGTATTTTATATGAAGTTATTAAGTTTCCCTAAGCCTCATTGGCAGTAAATTTTGGTATTTGTAATTTAATTTATTTATTGTTTTTGAATGAAGTTTCTGAATTGACTTATATTTACATCATGGTTTGCATGGGCCCTACTGTTTTTATCGTATTTTTGGTCAGCAGAACAAAGCCTTTATGGCCTTAAGTTCGCCAAGTCGAAAATAAAGACTTTTTTATTATTATTTTATTATTATTTTTTTATTATTTTAATTATTTATTATTATTTTTATTATTAACATACACGGCTACTCCCCCAGAACGTCGTTGGGCCTAGGTTGAAAAAACATTTATACCCCTGAATGCGTAAAGCCGCTTTTACCCTCATAAATTTCCACATTTCTGTTAAGAAAATTACATCAAAAGAAAATTATTTGATTTTGGGTGGGCCTAAACAAGTAAATTATCAAAAATTGACCTCAAGCTACGAAGTTTGTGGAAAAAACGAGGTGTAGAAACAGTCAAAAAATAGTCAGTCAATTTTCACTTTGTTCATCTTGGGTGCGGGATGGGCAAGTCGTCCCCCGAGTTCATCAATAATAGGGGACTTCTCATTTTGAGCACATGTAAACTTTGCCATTTTTCCCCCAGGCGAAAATAATAAAAATAATAATAAAAATAAAAATAATAATTATATAATAGTTCCAACTATGTGGGTGAGTGGGGTTTTTCACCATTATCTGGGGCATGAAACTGTAGATATAAGTTGCCAGACTCAGTGTTTTTTTTTTCCACATCCCCAAAACCCCTTTCCCTCTCCCCCAAATTATCCACTCTCTTTGTCCCCCCACAGTTTTCTCTTGCCACATGCCCCCACACTTCACCCCTTTTTCCAAGTCTTTTTGAATTAATCTTTCCCATTCTCTCTTGGTCTTCCCTACTTTTTTTCCCCCCTTCCCGTTTCAAATTCTCGTTTTGGGAATCCTCTCTCTGCCCACCCTTTTATAGGGTCCAAACCATCTTAGACGTTCTCTTCCTAGTTTAAATTTCAACCCCTCCAGCCCCAGTTTTTTCCCTTTATATTTCATTACTTTTTATTTGCCCATCTTTGTAACTCCCTTGATATTCTTAAAAATTTCATTTCTGTGCTTCCAGTGACTCTTTTCTTTTTTCCCACTGCCCTTTTACTGCCCCATAGTTAGTATAGGTACAAAAAATTGATTTACAGAAAAATTTTACATTTTGTGGGAAAACTCATTCCATAGTAACTTTCCCCCAAATTTGGTTTAAAAACCCTTCTTTTTTGCACTCTAGATGCCCTTCCCTACACATTTTGATTTTTTGTCAATATACTTCCCAAATAAAAATTTCCCTTTTTTTCTTCAAAGATTCCCCAGTAGTAAAATATTTCCTGGCTTAGGCCGCCTTTGTCTTCTTTGCATACGCAAACATTCACCTTTTTCTGTTTTGTTTTTGGGACCAAATCTGTAGAATTCATTCCTTCAGTCCCCTTCCCTGACTTTCTGGCACTTCACCCAAATCAAAAATCGTCGCAAACACTGGGTTTTCTTGGTCCCTTCCATCGTTTTGGTTCCCTCTTTTATAATTTCATCCTTTAAACAGTAAAGAGTTTTGGAGATAAACACTACCTTGCGCAAGCTTCTTTTACTTGGAACCATTCTGACCACCCATATCTGTCTGACGCAACTTCATCCTTTGATAGTACTTTGTATCCTGACTATTAAACCTTTTCCCCATCCTTTTATCTCGGGACCCCCCCCATATTTTCTCCTAGGCGGGAAAATCGTATGCCTTCTCCAGCCCCAAAAACCAATGGCATTTTTTTCCCATTTTGCCATCTCCCCTCCATTTTTGTCTTATAGAAAAAAGGGGATCAATGTAGCCCGTCCACTTCTGAACCCATATTGTTCTTCTCGTAGATTTGTCATATCCCTTCAGTCTTAGTTCTATAACTTTTTCATAAATTTTAGCACACGACAATTTATGTCCCCCCCTAATTTTCACTTTTCTTACGGTCCCCTTTTTTAAACAACGTAAATTATCCCTTTTTTCCAACTTTGGTCCCTTCTTTTTTTTCCCACACAGCACTAATTACTCGAAAAACTCTTTTTCCTTCGCCCCTGATGCTTTGATCATTTCCACAGAAATGTCATCCACCCCCGGAGCTTACCATTCTTCATGGCCCCTAACGCCCGTCCACCCCTTGTTCCGTTACCTCGTTTTTCGTTTCTCCACTTCCCTTTCCTCTTTCTCTGCATTTAAATTTCCAAAAAATTTGTACATTTAGCAGATCTTTAAAATATTTGCTCCACTTTCTTTTTTCCTGTGGGTGTTTTAACTGGCCCATTTTATTTACCATGAGCTTTTTTTTCCTCCCTTTCTTGTCTTTTTTTTTTACAGTCCATAATAATTTTTCTTTTTCCCGGAAGTCATTTCAAATTTTACAGCAATTCTTCCATTGCTTTGTTTTTTCCTCCCTCACAATTTGTTTCACGTGGGTTTTTCCCCACGGTACTCGTACTCATTTCTGAGATTTGCACTTTTCATTCTTTTTTCCAAGCGTTTTTCCCCCGAACGCTCTCGTACCCTCTCGTTCCCCATCGCTTTTCTTTCTTTTTCCTCCTTCCATGACTCTTCCACACACCTTTTCTCATTGACACAAAAAGTTTTCTTAAATTTTTGCCATTCTTTTCTATTTCCCCATTTCATTTGTAGGGTTTGGTCACTAATTTTTTCATAAACTCCTTTTGCACTATCGGAGATTGCATTTTCCCCACACTTTTAAGTTTTTTGTCTGTTTTTATCTCTTTTGTGTCTGTACCATCATTCAAACTTCCCCAACACCGCCTTGGTCCCACCAATGATATGATGGCATTACCCTCACATCCTCGGGTTTCTTTATTCTTTTCCTATACATAGTAGTAAATTTAGTCTCTGATCTGTCTTCACCAAGCCAATTCGTTATTTGTTGGGTTCACGTTTTTTGAACCAACTATTTCCCTATAATAACGAGTTCCTGGCACACATTTCTAAAAAATTTCTCCCTCTCTGTTTTTTATACATCCCAGTCTGCCCCTAACTTTTTCAAATCGTTCTATTTTTTCCCATTTTGCTTAAAACCCCCATTACTACAAAGTATTCGATGTCATAATTGTTCAAATTTTTTACCAAAAACTCACCTTCTCAACCCGGGTTTCCTGTTTGAGGGCAACACCTGAATGAATGGTTTGTCATGCTGTCACCGCACAAGATGTACATCTGTATCATTTTTCATATGGTTTTTACATTTTTCAATCCCGTCTTTCCCTTCCGGGGTTTCCCCACCCCACAGCTTGTATCCCTTTTGGATTCTTTTTTCCACACCCCTTTTCCCCTTGTTCACTGAGTCCCTTATTTCCAGTTTCTGTTCTTTCATGACCATCAATTTTTCTTCAATTTTACCATTAAGTGTCATTATTTAATGTGCCCACATTTATAACTTTTCCTTTTTTCCTTTTGTAATAAAAATAAATAATAAAATAAAATAATAATAATAATAATAATAATAATAATAATAATAATAATAAAAATAAAATAATAGAGAAATCAAAATTTTTTTGAGAATTTTTTTCTGGTTCGCTTTTTTTATACTGCCGACGTTTCGATAGACTGTGCGTATCATATCTGAGGCACCATGAAAAACTTTATTTAAAAAAGGAGCCCCCCCAGCGAAAGACTCGAAAATATTTTTTTTTTTCAATATTTGGGCTGTGAAAGCAGAAGCAAAAAAAAAAAATAATAATAATAATAATAATAATAATAATAATAATAAAATAATTGGTGAGTAGTGAGCCCAAACAAAGGGGGCTTAAAAATTTTACTGACCCCCAAAAAAAGTCGGGGTTTTTTTTTGTTTGTTTTTTTTTTTTTTTTTTTTTTTAATTTGTCTGTTGTTCGCTCTCTTTCCGGGCAAAGGCATAGCTATCTTTTGAAAAAATTTGGGGGGGGACCTTCGAAATTCTAACTTAGAATTTCTACGTTTTGGGTACAATCGAAAAAATATTTCTCATGAAAATGGTACTTTTACATTTTTTTTGATTTTTAATGCAAATTTTTTGTGATATTTGGCTCGCGACCGGGCAAATGGTACTCCGATCTTGATGAAAACTTTTTGAGAACGTTTGAAATCATTAGAAAAGAAAGTTTGATTTTAGGGAATTTGAAGAAAATTTTTCTTTATATTGTACTTTTTTCGATTTTTTTTGATTTTTTCCCGATTTTTTTCGTGATGTTTAGTCAATTATGACCAAACGGGAAGGGTACAACGTTCATTAGACGAGTGAATAAAATAATTGGATGAGATAGTGAGCAAAGCAAAGCCTTCAATTTTCCCGGCCCCCCAAAAATTTTTGCTGGGGTTTTTTTTTTTTTTTTTTTTTTTTTTTTTTTTGTATATTTGTTGTTTGTTCGTCTCTACCCGGGAAACGGCAATGTACTGATGAAAATTGGAGGGGACCCTTTGAAATCTCTGAAAATTTGATTGCTACGTTTTTGGGTACAAGAAGAAATATTTTTTCAGAATATGGGGACTTTACGATTTTTTCTATTTTTAATGCAATATTTTTGTATATTTGGGGCCCCAACGGGCAAAAGGCTACTCCGATCTTGATGAAACTTTAGAGAAACGTTGAAATATTAGAATTAGATAGTTATGATTTTTGGGACTTGAAGAAATATTTTTCATGATATCGTACTTTTTCGATTTTGTTTCGATTTTTTCCCGATTTTTCGTGATGTTTTAGTCAATTTTGACCAAAAGGGAAGGGCTACAAAAAGTTTTTTTTATTAGGGCAAAATGAGCGCAGCGAACGTAAGTCTTCCCTAACGCTATACCGACGGGGTTGGCCTGAGCATTTTCAATGTATGTATGTTAAATGTCTGTCTGTTGTTCTGTCTGTCCAGGGCCCTCCGGCCGGCCCCCAAAAAGATGAGTGAAATTTTAAACACAATTGTGACCAGGTAAATGAGAATGCTAAAAAATGAGCAAAACCTTTCGATTTAAAAAAATAAATAAAAAGAATGGGATTTTTAAAAATATCGGTAGCATTTGTTTAGATTTTCCAATGAAAAAAAAGGCCCAGCCTACGATATAAAAACAATTCAATATAGCGCTATCAGTCGGTGATTTTTCTATTTTTGTTTCAAACGGATGTCATTTCACAGGGAATGTCATTATTTTTTTAAATTCATCAACTAATTAATAATGATGACCCAATTTACCATCACAAGAAACAGTCAAACCCCAGTAGACCCCAACAGGGGATACACGCCCCCGTCTACGCCATATAAAGGGAAATTAAAACGGAGACTAGACCACCTATTTATTTAACTACGTCAGAATGTAGTAGTGTACTTTACGTAGGGCCCAAACCATATGGCGTGTATTTTCCGAGCATTTCTCTGATATGGTAAAAGACGATCGAATTAGCTAAGTCCATCCGCAAACACGTGGTAAATATAAAAGGAAATATATATACCCCCCGAAAAGATGCGACCTTGGGGGGTGTCGTCGGGGACCCCTTTCCCCCTTTCCCCGACAAAACCCCCCTTTACGGGCGATGACCATAAAATGGGAAACGCCCCAAAGCGTGTTAGATGAGTGAGCAAGAGTGCAAAAAGAGGGTTTGAGATTTGTTGTTATAAGGGCGCTCAAATGTAAGGCCTAATGCGCCACTTAGCCAATATACTGTGGAGAAAAAAAGCCCATGCTAGCTAGATTTAGCCCTTAAGTTTTGGGGGGGAAAGGGGATGTTCCCCGGGGATCAACACGGCTTGCTCACTCGTCAACAACGACTTTGGCGTTTTCCTATTTTACATGAAATTAAGGTTATGGTGAGTAGCCCTTTTGAAAAAAAAAGTTTAAAAAGTAAACCAGAATCCAAGAAATAAAAATTTTAAAAAAAGTTTTTAAGGTAAAAAAATAATAATTAAAAAGTAAAATAAGAAACATGACAAAAACACCTACAATGCATTCAAAAAGCACTTTCAAAGGAAAAGTGGGTTCCACGCCAAACAAAAAAATTACAAAAACGCTCATCCATCAACGCGACGGAACAAGCATTTTCCTAGTAATAAAAAATAATAAAAACATAATAATAATAAAAATAAGAATAGAGGTTTTTAAGCATAAACCTTTTTTAAGGGCATAGTTATTGATTTTTAGCCCCCGTTGCGTAAAAAAATTTTCCCGACTGGGGGTTTTAACCCAGAAAAACCCCCGGCTTAACGTGCCCTAGCTCTACCAATTATAATAAAAGTCCCGAAACGAAAAAAATACCCATTACTCTTCCCCGCCTACATTGTACAGTGACAGAATAGGGACACTTCCCTCAAAATAGGGTGACCAGAGTCCCGAAAAAAAAGCGGGGGCAGTCCCCAAATTTTAGCAATTTTCCCCCGGGCCCGAAAATTTTTTTCATTTTTCCCCGGGAAAAAAAAGCTTTTTTTTCCCCCCCCCCCCCCCCCCCCCCCCCCCCCCCCCCCCCCCCCCCCCCCCCCCCCCCCCCCCCCCCCCCCCCCCCCCCCCCGGGGGGGGGGGGGGGGGGGGGGGGGGGGGGGGGGGGGGGGGGGGGGGGGGGGGGGGGGGGGGGGGGGGGGGGGGGGGGGGGGGGGGGGGGGGGGGGGGGGGGGGGGGAAAAAGGGGGGTTTTAAAATTTCCCAAACCCAAAATTTTTAAATTTTAATTTGGGTTGGCCCTTTTAAAAAAAAAAACCCTTTTAAACCAAAAGGGGAAAAAAAACCCGGAAAAAAAAAAAAAAAAACAATTCAAACAAAATTTTCAAAACCCGGGAAAATAAA
>JAMZAV010011756.1:0-20008 GCA_024449915.1 Sweltsa coloradensis | reverse complement strand
CTGGGTGGATTGAATATGCCAAATATATATATAGGATATATAGGATATTGCTTTACGTCTCATATTTATGCAACTTGGCTAATCGAGACGAAGGGAGGGACTTAAGGCATGACGCGGGGGGACAAGGGGTGGACAGGCCTGTGCTAGTCAGAACCAGCCACAAGCGTATGGGGAAGGCAGGGGTACACCCACGTCGTGGCGTAACCGAAATGGATAAACCCCCTGGGTAAACACGTTGGTATTGACAACTAAAAATGACAAGTGATGCAATGTATTTTTCAGTACTAGATGCAAACTCGGGGGTTTGGGTTATAAAATTAGATGTTAGTTAGTTAGTTAGGGTTTAAGGGCACACAACACTAAGGTTATCAGTGCCCGTATTCTCTTATATAATGGCATGTTATTTTTAAATCTTATTGTACAGCTGTGTTGATTTCAGGTATTTTAAAACATTGGTTATGTTCTCAGATTCATCAGATAAAATTTCTTTTAAATTAGGTTTTAGTTTAAAATCATTCCTCTCGTCCATGTGTTGAGGACATTCTACTAAAATGTGCTTAACAGTTAAAATCTCACCACACTGCTCACAGGATGGTGGGTCTTCACCTTTTAAATGTATCCTTGAGTGAGATGTGTGTGTCCAATGCGTAGACGGGTCAGAACAACCTCTTCACGTCGAGAAGAGCGCCTTGAAGAGATCCAAGGTGTTACATCGCCTTTTATTTCGCGAAGCTTATTATTTTGCATGATATGCCATTCTTTGCACCACTTTTCTTTAGGTTTAAGTTTAAATAATGCTTTAAGATCAGGCGTTACGACTAATTGGCAATCAATTTGTTCTTTGTTACAAGCTTCTTTGGCACTTTGGTCGGCGAGATCATTTCCTAAAATACCAGAATGGCCTGGCACCCAACAAAAAACTATTGATTTTTGTTTTGCACCAAGTTTGAACAGTATAAGGTGTATTTTACTAACTAATGGGTGTGTAGTGTAAATTTGGCAAATAGCCTCTAGGAAACTTAAAGAATCCGTGTGTACTTTCAACAGTCCACAAGGACGATATGTTTTCAGGCGTCTCCAGTACGGAGTCTCGTGTGCCCCTGAAGCGTATGCAAAACAATGGACCCGTAGCATTTGCATCAAAGATAAGTTTACAAGTAGCCAACATGACAGCACAAACATTACTAACATTGAATCTATCTGTTGTCTCAAAAGCATGCAAACGAAGATGAATTACTTTATTGGCTTGCGGGAGTTCTGAGTTGGGGGGAACTGACATATGTCCTCCGTTTCAATGTCTGCCTTTGCAGTTGTTAGATTAGAGACTCAAAAAGAAATTAGTTGCTATTGGAAACAAGTGACAGAAACTACTGTCTTGTCTGCTCCCCTGGAGAAAAATCGAAACAGACAGGGTTTAAATTTTTTTTGGTTTTTTTGCCCGGCTTTTTTGGGAAATGCGGAGGACGTTCTAGTCTTCAAAGAGCTAGCAACTTTGGGCGCTGAAGTTTTTTTCCCTTCCACTACAATGCATTTTGTAAACGTTGTAGAACAGTCCATAAACACACAAAAAACGAAAGAGCAAAATCTAAAAAATTTTGATTAAAAAAATTTTTTTAAACCCCCTTTAAAAACCCCTTCGGGTCGGATTTTTTTTTTTATTTTTGGGAAGGCGGGGGATCTTTTTTAACTGTAGAAAGAAACATAAAAAACACTTCAATGAGGGGGCAATATATAAAAATTTTCATAAAAATTTTTTTTTTTTTTAAAATTTAAAAATTTTTTTTTTATACTTTTTTCAAAAAAATTCAAGGGGGTTTTTACGGGGGTGCAAAACCCCCCTTGTCGGCTGACGGGGCCCCACATACAAACCAAAAAAGGGGTTTTAACTGGGGAAATTTTAAATTTTCAAAATTTGTTTTTCCCCCCGGGTTTTTTAATTTTAAGGTAAAATACCCTTTTTTATACTTAGTTAAAAAACAAACCCTTATTTTTTCCTTTTTTTGCAAGTATCTCAATTTTTTTTTGGGTTGAAATCATCACTAAAATTTAAATTAAAATAATTCATTTTCACCCTCCAAACTATATCTGAATCTAAAAAAACCGACATTTTCGGGGATATAATAATAATATATTTAATAATATAAAAATTTTGGGCATCTATTTTAAACTTTAACAAAAACACTAACCCCAATAAATCATCAACATATAAAATATATATATATATATATGTTAGCACGTGGGTTTTTCCACGAAAGTCCATAGATACATCCAAATTTTTTTTTAAGGGTTTTTTTCGTGTATTTCCTCTTCTCTCTGGCAGGCCTTCCCGGCCCCATTGTCAGCTGGTCAAACTTTTTGGGCCCTAAATCACTCAGCCATCATCAGGAAAAAACCCTAACACTCAGAACAAACACTGCTGCTGCCTGGGACTGCAGACTTTGGGAATGACCTCGCGTAACAACTCTGCTAGTTTAAATCTCTCCAACTCAATGAAAGAAACAAGGTGCCCCGCAGCCCGACTCAGCCCGGGCAAAAAAAAACAAACTTTAAAACCGGGAGGGGCTTCGGCTACGTGTTGGGGCCCTGTGTTTTTTCCCCCGCATTTTATTTTTTGGGCGGCGAGGTGTACACGAAAATTTAAGGGGGCGGGGCTAGTTTGGGGTTTTTGGATTGTATTGAGTGTGACCCCAAAAGCAGGCCTCCAAGATGCTGAAAGACGAGTGCGTCATCCCTCCGGGTTCTCGTGTGGGGGCTTTTTGTTTCTCTTTGCTTCCTAATCAAAAACTTTTGGGCAAAAGTGCTCTTCTCTTATCGACACTTTGGGGGTTGTCAAAGTCGATAGATTTGACCCTTTTTTTGCGACGTGTTGGGCAAGGGGGAAAACGCTTTTCACCCTTTCCGAAACAGCTAGTTTTGTTTTCTTGAAAAACGACCAATTTTTTTCGTTTTTGCCCTGCCCAATATAATTTTTTTTTTCGCAAGACACGCATGGGATCTCGTACACTCCATGATTATGCAGTGGATCCACATTTTTTAACGTTTTTTTCAAAAAAATGATTTTGGCGGTCCGCCCGGGTAAACTGGCCTAAATTTTGTTTTGGGTGTAACAGCTTGCCGTTTTCTATCCGTCCCACCTTGAACATAGGGCAGGAGCGCAGTGCAGCGTGGTTTAGTTTATACAAGAGAAATACAAGCCTCCTGAGGATTTAATAAAACTTGTGACACATTGTTTATCTACGCCCTTTTTTATGTACGATAAAAAAATTTGTATAAAAAAAAATGTGTGGTGCCCCAAGGGGTTTTTCCCCCCGTTGCCCGCCTTTTGGTACCGCCCTTTCTTTTTTGCAAGACCTAGAAGAGAGAGGATAACTTTTGCCCTCTCAAACCTGACGTGTGGTTTGCTTTTCCGTCGATGACGTTTTTGCTATATGGACGCACGGGCGAACGGAAATTTAAACCTTTTTCCTTTTTACTTTTGAACAACCCAAACCCACTAACATCAAGTTTACGATGGAAGTGGAAAACAAGGACAACTTCCGTTTCTTGAGGGTGTTTTTTTTAAATTTAAAAAAAAAGAAATGGGTTATTTTGGCCACACGGGTTTTTCGCAGAACCCCCACAAATAGGCTTTTGAAGGGTATGCCCCCATCATCACCCGGGACAACTGAACGCGGTCGTGGCAGACACACAATTGGGTTCAATCCGCTGACTGACAAAAAAATTTTAGGGAAATGAGGAGTGTAAACAATTACGCAACATACTGATCCGCTAATGCTTCTCGGGAAAAACTCGAAACAGAGGTTAAAACGCGCGAAAGAGAACATTGGGGCGTACAAGACCGGGAACACGAAACAAAACCACGCTCACTGCCTCCGGGCCCTATGTTCAAGGTGTTAGGGAAATAGAATCGGAAAAGCTGTTACCCAACACACATCACCCATTTTAACCGGACGGACCCCCCAAAAATACCCTTTTTTTTTGGGAAGAACTTTTAAAGATGTGGATCCACTCATAATCATGGAGTGTACGAATCCCATGCGTGTCTTGCAAAAAATTTATTTTTGGGCCAACAAATTCGAAGAATTTTTGGGGCTCGTGTTCAAGAACACAACAGCTGTAGGGAAAAGGGTAAAAAAACGTCTTCTCTTCCCAAACACGTCGAAAAAAAAGGGGTAACTCTATCGACTTTGACAACACCGTGCTCTGATAAGAGAAGACACTTTCGAAAACCGTGTTTTAAAGAAGAAATAAGATACAAAAACCCCCCAAACACATAAACAGGAGGGATGACGCACTCGCCTTGCCAGCATCTTGGAGGCCTGTTTTGGGTTTTTCACCTAAATAAAATTCTAAACCCCCCCAAAACTATGCCCCTGCCCCCTAATGTACGTGAAATCACCTCGCCCCCAAACAATAGATGCGGAAGAATACACGGGTCCGACTACCGTAGCCGAAGCCGTCGGGTTTTAAATTTTTTGGTTTGTTTTTGCCCGGGCTAAAGTCGGGCTGCGTGCGCACCTTGTTACGTACATTAAAGTTGGGAGTATAAAAATAGCAGGTTGTTACGCGGGGTCATTCCCACGTCTGCAGCGGGGGAGAAGCATTTTTTTTTGTTCTGGGGCTTTTTGGGGTTTTGTCCTAAATGTTTGGCTGATGTGATTCAGCCGAAAGGGTCGACCAGCTGACAATGGCCCCTTGTAAAGGGCCTGCTAGAGAAAAGAGGAAATACACGAAAAAAAACCCAAAAACCCCAAATTTGGATTTATTATTTTATAATATATATTATCAATTAATTATTAAAAGCACATTCTACGGGTACACCCATTGCTGTTTTCTGTGCCTTTTAACCCAATTCTTATCACAATATCTTTAAAAATTATTGCTTTAATCCAATTTTTTCTTTATTCTATATAAATTCTTAATTTCCTTAGTTATTAACCCAAAAAAATTTTTTTTGCATTCCTTAACTTTTTTTTACCTTTTTACCAAAAACCCCAAAAAATTTTTAACCCAATTTTCAATTTTTTTCAATCTTTTCCTTTATTTTTTTATTTTTTAACAAAACCCGGACATTTTTTTTTCACTTAAAAAAGATCTTGTTTTTTTTTTGTTTTTTTTTTTTTGTGCCATAAAAAAAGCAATTTTTTTAAATTAAATTTCACAATTAATTTCACATCAAAAAATTCCCCCCTTTAAAATAAAAACCCTTTTTCCCCTTAATTAAAATGATTTTTAAAACATAAAAAAAATCAATTGTTTGGAACCCTCTCTTTCAAAAACACGGTTTTATATTTTTAACCTTTTAAGAACACAATAATTTCCCCTTATTTAATCACCACATACAAAAAACCATTTCAATTTATTTATGGCATAAAAACAAATTTTTCTTTTCCCGGGATATTTTTTATATCCTTTTTTTTTTAAATTTTTTATAACAAGTCCCCTTTTTGGGAAAATTTAACCCCCCCCCCTTTCCCCCAGTCGGTGAAAAAAAATTTTTTAAAAAAATTTATCCCCCCAACCCTAGGTGGGGGCCATTTCAAATGAAGAACATTAACCCCTTAGGAAACCCTTTCGAAAACGATTTCACCAAACTTTAAAGAAAAAAATTTATAAATGGGCCCCGCTTAAAAGGAATTAAAACCGCCCCCGTTGGGGTTTTTCGGGAATTTAGGCCCCCCAAGGGAAAAAGGGGAAACGTTGAAGGGCGACCCGGGGTTTTTTCTTTTTAGTTTTTGTTTATTGGGGCTTTCTTTATTTTTTATGCATTTGGCCAAATTTTAAACCCGAAGGGTTTAGGGACTTTAAAAATTGACCCCCCCCTGGGGGGCGGGGGTTTGGAAAAAGGTTTCGGAAAAGCCCAGCCACAAGAAAACCCTGGGAAGGAAAAAAATTTTTTAAAAAAAGGGGAAACCTTAAAAGTTTAATTTCATTTCCAAGGGAAAAAATTAAAGTACAAAGTCAATTTTAATTTTTTTTTATTTTCCCAATTCTAATGGGCGGGGGGGCTTGAACAAAGGGGGTTTAACACCGCCAAACCCAAACCAAAACAAAATGGGGGGGAGGAATTTTTAAAAAACCGAATCCCCAAAAGTTTACTAAGTGAAAAATTTTAAGTTTTTAAAGGAAAAAATTTTTTTAGCTTTTGTTTAACAGAAGCCCTTTAACAAAAAATTCACCAAAACAAACCCCCAAAACCCCCTTGCGGAAAGGAAAAAAAGGGGGGGGGGGGGAAAAAATGGGGGGATAAAAGCACAGCAAAAAAACCCCTTTTAGTCAAATAAAATAAAAAAAAAAAAAAAAAAAAAAAAAAAAAAAAAAAAAAAAAAAAAAAAAAAAAAAAAAAATTTTAATTTTCACTTTGGAACAGACAGAACTAGCCCCTTTCGGGAACATCAACTCTTCAGGCTCCCATGGACCAAACAGACAAGGAAAAACTTCTCTGACAAGCAGGACAAATAAAGAAAACAAAACACCCATTTTCCTGGACAGAACAGACGCCCCTCTTAAAAGAAAACACATTTAACAGAAAAAAGAATGAAACGAAACACAGAAAAGGGATATGAATAAAACAAAAGCAAACCCCTGCATCTTTTGGGGGCCCCAATGAGCCCAGAGCGAAGAGCGGGGAACAAAACCGTCTGCCGGGGGAAAAGAAAAACAACCGACTGAAAGGGTTTTCCCGGCTTTGCTGTGTGCGTGCGGGTATTAGTCAAAAGGTGCGGGGCGGGCAAAGGTCATATCAAAAGCTCACTCAAGGGGGCCTTTTAAAATTTTTTATAAAACCCGTGTAGATGACATTTCCCAATGGTTTTTTTGAGTGTGTAATTAACGGGTTGTTTTAATATATAAATATGAAAGTGAGGCCACCCGGGGACGACCTATATTGTCCAGATATCACTTTTTTTTGGGTTTTTTTTTCTTTTTTTTTAACTGAAAAAAAGTCATTTTACCTCAAAAAAAAAATTTTTTAAATAAAACCCGTGGCCATAAAAATCGATCACCATTTTGGTATTGCCTTGTTTGCATTGCTGTACAAAATTGTTCATAAGCCCAGTCATTTTTATTGAGACGCCCAAATTGAGTCTGTTTTTTCATGGGGTGTAGCAGGCCTGGTTTTGGATTAATTGTTTGGGTTAAATTTAGTGCCACAAAAAACAGGGGCAACTACTGCAACAAACAGTAAACAATAACCAAATTTAATCTTCTGGGGTTCTCGAGTCTTAAAAGGGGGGGGGGGTATTGGAGTATCTTCAGTAACCCGTTAGTTATTAACTATGTGGGGTAAAAAGTGGGGTGTTGACAATATGATCAAACAGAAAAAGCCAACCAACTAATTATCAGGCAGGCGGTATTTTTGGGGCTAGTCGAGAAAAGATTTTAATAAGGGCCAAAAAAGTCCAAAAAGCTTTCCCCGTTTATTGGATTGCCGCAGTTAAGTAAAAAAAGTAAACAGGAAGACAAAAAGGAGATGCGTGCTGGACAATCCATCCACAGGCCCACTAAGAATTTAAAATAAAAGGGAAAACCTGCGGCCTGTCGCGAATAAAAAAAACATTTTGGATAGGGAACTATTTTTTGACAAGGGGAAAACCCCATATGCCCCCAAATGCAAACACAACATTGGACTTATATGAACCTATATAGTTTTTTTAAAAATTTTAGATTAGTTTTAAAGACGTGAAATAAACGGGTTTTTTTTGCAAACCCCTTTCCAAGAGAAATAAAGAAAAACCCCAAAAACCCCCCCCATGAAAACGGGGGCACCCTTTTTGGGGTCGAGGCTCTCATCCCACACTGAACATAACCTAACACTTTCTGAAAAAACCAAACCCCTCGGGGAGTACGGGGCAGGACAGAAAAAGGGCAAAAGCACAACATAGAGCTGGGCCCAGCAGGGGAGAATAAAGGCCCGCACAAAACCTTTCAGTATAACAAATAAACCTTTCCCGAAGAGAAAAAACATTAAACAAATGTCGGGGACACAACAACAAGACTTGCTCAAACCCAAAACACCCCAAATGTAATAGAAGCTAACTCCCTGTAAGGTGGGAGGGCCCCGTAAGAAAAACGAAGAGCCTGCACAAAACACCGGGGCTGCCTGCGACAAAAACAACAGACCGACTGCGATGGGAAATTTCAAGCCTCTCTTAGTGTGCGTGGGAGCTGGGGGTGGTAAATTAAAAAGGGGGCGGGGGGGCGGGGGTCATAATCGTCGCAACACGTGGAATGCATTGGGGTTTTTTAAACCCCCTTTTTTTAGCGGCAAAATGGGCTTTAAGGTGTGGGAATTAATTGGGTTTGGGGGTTTTTTATATGTGCATTAAGGTTCTCGGAAATAGACAATTGTTTTGCTGTTTTTGATTTTGGGTTTTTTATTGACCCCTACTACTGTAATAAAAGGCGCATTTAACGTCCCCCCGAGCGTCCCCCCCCAACACTTGAAGTTGATACGGGGGGTCTGTTCTTCCCAAAAAATGGTGATGTTTAGTTTAACTATACTGACGCAAACAGCAAAAAGCAGCAACAAGCCTTTTTTTTAATGGGGAAAAACAAGGCCCCGGAACTGCTCTCCCCCCCAACCTCCGGGCCCCAGTGCCCAGCCCGAGAGATAGACCTTGTTTTACCCCTTGGGAAATTCTCATTCAAGTATTTCCCCACCCGGGGGCTGCGGGTCCCTTCCATATCCTTTAACCCAAAATGGGAAAAAAAATTTCTCACCCCTCTCCGATTTTTATGGAAATTTGTGGAGGTCTAGTGAAAATAAGCTTGTAACCGCCCTTTTTAAAATTTATAATAAGTAAAAACCAAAGTTGATTATAATACTTCAAAAGGACTCAAATAACATCTTTAAATGTATTTTTTATTGTTTCTGCATTTTTGTTATTATTACATTTACTTTTTTTGTCCTCCTTTGTGTATCAGTTTTTTTTAAAAAAATAGGGCCCAGACGTTAAAAAAATTTAAATGGGGTACTGAATGCTAAAAAGGGTTGCTCGCGATAAAAAGCGTGAGCTTCGACGCGGGCCAAAAAAAGGGGGTAAATTTTTTTCCTCAGGGACGTAGGAATCGTTCGAATGGAGGGGGGGTAAAATTTGGGTGAGCTGACAAGGTTTTTCTTTTCATTTTCCTCCTTTTCCCAAATAGCCAAAAGTCGTACAAACCTACGAACATAACTACTTTTTCAGTCGTAAACCGGTGTTTATTTTTGTCAAAAACTTTTTCTTATACAAGTTTCCCGCAGTAACAACAACTTAACTTGCCTATCATCAAACCCCCCGGCTTGCGGCAAAACAGACTGAGCAAACACTGGTATTACGACGCTTTTCCCCTTTCAAGCGGGTTTAAATAAAAGCGAACATAAACCCTTTCCCGTCCCGGGAAAAACCATTGAGATATTTGCGAGAACATGACATCAAAAAACTTGCTCCAAAAACCCATTCATTTGCGACAGAAACTAAATATGTGTACTGTGGGGCCCAACAAATACGACTGAAAAGCGGAAAATAAAAAACCCTTCCCCCCTGAAACAAGGAACCAGACCGAAATGCGGGGCGCTTGGGGGGGGGGGCTGCGGGGCCGCGAGGCTGCGCTGTGTTTTGTTTTTAAAAGGGTAGTCAAAAAAGGGGGCGGGGGGGGGGCGGGGGTCATATCGATGATGTAATAAAATGCATTGAAACTCTTCAAAAACGTGTTGATGTCCCTCACTACCCTAACTTTAAAAAATGCAATTTTTTGAAAATGTTGATATTTCTATGTATAGTGGGTGTATCGTGCCCATCTTAAGTGTCCCCATATATTGAGTAAAAAATTTTTTAAAGGGTACGGTTTTTTAAAAAGCGTCTTCACATCACACATAATTCTTTCGATGAGAGTTAAAATTAAAACCCTAAAAAAATGAGAGAACGTCCCCCAAAGGGCGAAAGTCAAAGTTGCGACGGCTTATCTAGATGCCTACATGGATGGGCTGGGGCGGTTTGGGAAAAAAATGTACAAGGCCCCCGGCCCCTATGCTAAAAACACAGAGAAAGGAGAAAAACCCGCTGTGTTTTCCCATGTCCAGTCGGGCTCTAGCCGAAATTAAGAAATTATTGTGCTTGCTGAACAAAAAAATAATCATAATTTATTTCACAAAATTCTCCAAAAACACCACTTGATGTGAAAAAAAAAAAAAAAAATAAAAAAAGTACCTTTTCTATTTTAAAAATAAAAGGGCTATCAACCGAAAAGGGTTTAGCCAAAAGGGGAAAAAAAACGGAGCGATAAAATTTAAAAACCCTGAAAGCCTTGATTAAACTATAAATTTTTACATTTTTCTATAATTACTTGGGTATGCTATTTTCCCCAAAAAGGGAAGTTTTTTTTCCCGACGAAAGCTCTTTCCCTTTTTTTTAAAATTTTTTTTTAAATAAAAAACTATAAAACTTAAAGTTTTAAAATTTTTTTTGTGGCCGGGTTAGTTTACCTAGTTTAAAATTCCCACTTTGTTTTTTTTAGGAAATATGAACAAAATTGAACCCCAGTTGGCTCAAAACAGGCTGAAGAAAAAAACAAAAAACCTTTTTTACATTTATTTTATTTCTCTTTTTATTTTTTTAGGTTTTCATTTAAGAGAAAATTTCCCGTCATTTAGGTTTATACCATGCAGGGGCCCCTCCAAACCCGGGTGTAGACGTACACCAATTTAAGGTACATACTTTGTGGCATTTTTGACCTAAATCAGTGCTGTGTATATATGCTTTTCTATGGGCCCAGCACCACGACCTTTTTTCTTGATTTTTTAAAATGTTATAAACTAAAAAAATGTGTAAATTTTTAAAGGGACCCTTTTCCAGCCTGCAAAATAATAGAAGCGATTCCCAAAAATTTTTATGTGACACCTTAGATTTAGTTTTTCCCCAAACCCGTCCCCATCGATTATTTTTAAAAGTGGGTACAGAACATGCTCACGTCAGTTTAATGGGATATTCATCTTTACAACTACATTTTTCAGAGACCCAAAAGTGAAGAAAACCCTACCGGTAAATGCACAAATCTTTTAAAAGTCCAATTCATCACCAATTGGCTTTTTACTGGGGGAACTGTCCACTTACTTTCCCCAACATTGCTGCCCACATATGACATTCGTACTGCATTTTTATGGAAGTACCAAAGGTCTTGCCCTCACCCGACTGTTCTAAAAAAGTAAAACAGTCAAAAAACTTTTTTTCTGCACACATAAGCAAATACCATTCAAAATCCATTTAAAGTCATTGCTCAGGCAAAATTCTCTAAACCCCCCAAACCCCTATTTAAAAAAGCTATTTCAAATTTTTATTATTATTATTATTAGAATATATTTAGTTTTTTTGGGGGGCTTTAAAAAAAGTTAAAGAAATTTTTTTCGCCTCAAAGATTAGTTTGCTAGTTATTTTTGTTGGGATATTGGGGCCCCAAAAAAGTAAAGTTTTTCAAATGCCCCCAAAATTTTTTGGTTTTCTAAATAATATAATTTCAAAATTTTTTTTAAAAATTTACTTTAAAGGAAGAAATTAATAATTATCGCTTTTCGGAGTTTTTCTGATAAAAAATTTTTCTAGGGAAGGGTTTTTTAAATTTTAAAAACTTCTCTATCACTACTCTATTTTTTTACAGGGTTTTTAAACGTGTTTAATAGTTTTAAAACTTTTTGGGCCCCAACATCCCCAAAAGGGAGGATCTTTAACCCCTTAGAAGATATCCGTGAGTGAGGGATTTGTGCCCGATTCTTAAACGAGCCGAACCCCTTCTTCCCCGGGGAGGGGCGACGTGAAGAGGGTCCAGGCTGCCGTGCCATTCTTTTGATTTGACGTAATTTTTTTGTTTTAAACTTGTTCCGGAATATTGCCATTGCCCCTTTTAAACTTTTGTTTTTCAAAAACTTTTTAAAACTGGGAAAGGAAAGATTAGCGACAGTCTATGCTTTTCCCTTTTTGCATGCTGATTTTTTTACATTTGTCTGCTATACGTTTTCCCAAGATCCCGCAATGACCAGGGAAAACCCAAAAAATACTTTCAGACTTTTGTTTTTAGGAAAGATTTGTAAGTATAATCCCGAATCTTTTGAAATTTTGGGGTGACTTGGATTAATTTCAGACATTGAGAGAGAGGGTTTTACACGTCGTGGAGGTATCAAAGAAAAGGGGGAAAATTTCCCCCAAAACACGACCCAAGTCGCCATTATTGGGGGAGAAAAACCCCCCTAATCAGGGGCAAAACCCAGGGAAAAGGTTGGATTTGGATTTTTGGCCCAAATCAAAATTTAAAATCACCTACGGCAAACAAATCAGAATTAAATCTATTACACTAAAACACCATTCACTTGTTAGAATACTAAAGAAAACTAGTAAAAGTTTGGTCCAGGTGTGGTAGAAACCTTCGAAAAAAAGCGATAAAACAAAATTGGACAATGCCAAAAAATTGCTGTTCATCTCGCGAAAAAAAATTCAAATACTAATGCAGTTCGTAGAAGATTGGCAAAAAAATGTGCCTCGCTGCATGTAATATCAACGTTTTTGAACGAAAAGATATGGTGTCAAAAAACGGAATGATTTGTTTTTAAAAAAGTTTTTTTCCCAGAAAAATGTAACAATTTTTTTTACCCGTTTTTTTATTATTATTATTATTATATTATATTATTATTATTATATTATTATTATTATTATTATTATTTTATTTTATTATTAATTATTTTTATTATTATTATTATTATTATTATTATTTTTATTTTTAAATTTTTATTATTATTATTATTTTTTATTATTTTTATTATTATTATAAAAAAAACAAAAAATATAAAATTCTTATTGACCAAAAGCCTTAAAACTGGGCCAAAAAAGTGCAGAATTTTACCAGTTACCACCCTTTAACAAAAAAATAGGGAAAGAGACTTTAAGCTACTCTTACCTTTATATTTTAATAAGATTCTTCCAGAAATTAAAAGAATTGATTCTTTTTTAGAGATATAAAAATTAAAATTTAAAGACAATTTGCTTCAAAACAATATTATATTGAGTGAGGAAATTGTGGTTATGTGATTTTTATATTTTATTTTTTTCAGGTTTTACAATTTCTTTCTATTCTTTTTCATTCAAAAAATTTTTCATAATGTAAAACTTTTTAAAATTATCACATTTTTTAGATCACATGTCGGTAATTTAAATTTATAAAATTTAAATATATTGGGTTAAAGTGTTCAAAGTGAAAAAATCCTTATCTTTAAAAAACATAGTTCCACAGATAAGCTGCATGTGCAGTTTGTGGAAGGGCGAATGTTGAAAATTTTAAGGTTATGAAAAAAAAAAAAAATGGTAACTACAATAAAAAAAAAAAAAAAATAAATTTTATTTTATTATTATTTTCATTTTTTTTTTTTTACCTCCCAATTCAAATAACAAAAACCCTACAGATTGTTTTAGTTATTGCGTAGCATATGTGAAATTTTCACGTTTTAGAGGTTGATTAGCCCTTTGGTATGGAGTTATTTACCAAAGTAACTATTGTTTTGGGGGCGTAGCTGTTATTTGTTTCAAGGTAATTTTTCCCCAAAGGTGACCGAATCGAAGGTATAAACGGGGTGATGACTTTTAGGACATTATTAGGAGGTTTTTAAAATGAACAAAAAACATGGTTTCAAAAAAAGAAGGAGACATGTATTTAACAATTTGATAACCCAACTTCTATCACTTAGTGCAGCATTTTTACACCGCTGAACGTATTCGTGCCCCCGATTTACTGGGAATGTAATAAATCATTTAGCTTTCACATTCCATTTTGGGCCCTGGTAGGTCGTAACGACGTCTCGATCCCCGGGCCCCTGGGTGACTTGTCCCCCGGCTTCTCTTCGCCACTTGGGTCGCTGCCCCCTCCGGTCTCGCCCGACTCCTGGGAATCCTACTCGTCTCTTTTTGTTCTTCTTCAGGGCTTTGTGTCCAACGCCATTTTTTTACCCAAGTTATTAATGCCCTTTTTCGGAAACACATTTAACTCTTCCCCGGGGACAAATTGTTGTTTGCTGGTCAAATGTAACTCCCCCACAAAACGCACTCGCACACCAAGAAGCTTCCCCCAGACTCTTCTCGACTTTCCCCTCCAGGTCCAGTCTGTACGTCTCTAGGGCCAAGTCCCTTCCCTCAAACCCCGTCACCCCTACTCGGCAATCTTATTTTTGAAGGTCTGCATTTTTTCTATTAAAAAAAATAACTGTCATTTCCATTAAAGTTAGTAATCGCCCTATGCACTTCCCACCCTGTTTCATAATCCAACTTTTTTTAAAAAGTGTGTCAATCACCATTGTCAACAAAAGACAGCAAATCACTTGGCATAAGAAACAGACCATGTAGTACCAGTAACAAGGGTAGAAACTACCCCAAACATGACAATATAATCATTATAGAATTAAATTGAACCCTTTAAGAATCGAAGGGGGGATCGCGTTTACCTCCCCCTGGATCCGCCACTGGTGTAATTTAAAAAAAAATCAATGTCATGTAACACTAAAAGATAACTAGTGCAACACAGACACATGAACATGCGCATGTACGCACGTAGCCCACTATACAATTTTTTTTCTTTTTGGTGATCCCAAAAAACACCTAATATACATTTAAATCTTTATATAGTGTAGAAATTTTGTTTTGATTATTTTTCTAGAAAGGTAAAACGGAAATCGTAAAGTCAATTTTGCGTTTCTTTGTGTAGGGGTTGTAATGCATACTTCGTAAGCAAATTTACCCAGATGAGTATTGTGGACGACTGTCATGCTCCCAAAACCTGAAAGATTTCTATCTGAAATGCATTCTACCCAAACTTGTAGATCCGAGAGTTCCTAGGGGTTTCAAGTGAGAGAACTCCCAGAAATACTACAGGGCGTGTTGACCAGAACAACAAAAACAACTAGTTAGAAAAAAAGAAAGCAGGCAAAAGAAAAACAAAAAACCGTGGCAACACTAGACAAAACCCAAAGAGACACTCAAGCGGGAAAAACCGAAAGACAAAAAGGAAAAAAAAACACTCAATAGAGCTGAAAGTAAGAGTGAGAAATATTTTCAAAGGGTTTGTTTTTAAATTTTTTAAAAACCAAAACGACTTCAAAAAACCAATCACGCGTTAAAGCACGCAGCGACTTCCCGTACTAGCTCCCCTTCTATAACACAGTCCATTTTCCTAGATCTTTATTTACAACCAGCGTGGGGTTTGAAGAGATGTCTCGCGAGACTTGATTAGGGGGGGCCCGGGGGGACGACGACGAAACTTGTCCCCCTCGCGTATGGCCACATTGCCAGGCAGTGATTCACTCCGTCAGTCACGTGCAAAGGAAAAAATTTGAAATCACGTATTTTTTTAAAATCGAAAAAAAAACTTTAAAAAAACAAATACCAACAAAAAAATACTTGCCAATGTTGAATTGATCGAAACATTGATTTTTGGTTCTTTAAATTGAATGAACCTTTTGGGATGAACGAAGAAATGATTTCAATTTCATTTTTTTTTTTTCTCTTACGAAACCCCCAAAAAAAATAGCTCGGGGTTTTGTTTTATTTTTTTTATTTTTTTTTTTTGTCTTTTTGTTCGCCCGTTCTACCGGGCAAACGGCTTTTGCGATTTTGTGGAAAAATTTGGGGGGGCCCTTAAAAATCTTAAATTTAGACAGCCACTTTTTTGGATACAATCGAATAAATATTTCTCAAAAATATCGTATTTTCACGTTTTTTTTTCGATTTTTAATGCGATTTTTTCTGTTTTTGGGGCCCAATTCTGCCAAACGGTTTTTGGGCTAAAACTTTTCATTTTTTAGATAGACTTTAAAGGGTAGTGGTGAGTATACCTTTTGAAAAAAAAATTGAAAAAGTTTCCCAAAATCCATAGAAATAAAGGGTTTTTAATTATTTTTTGGAGAGCAAATAATTAACAAGAAACTATAGAAACTTGAAAACAATCACCTGCGTATATGCAACATGCGTACCAAAAAAATGGGGGCCTCCAATATTTTTACTTTTTAAAATTTGTTTTCCCATTAAAATTAATATACTTTTTCACTTTATAAAGAAATTTCTAATTAACAAAAAATTTTGTAACGGGACTACAAAAAAGAAAAAGAATCCCCCAACAAAAAAACTTAAAAAAAGCTCCCTAAACGGACTAAAAATAGTTTTCCAAAGGGGCCCTATTTAGTTTTCATTGTATCTTTGAAAAAGAGTTTTATGTGTCAAAAAAATTGTAGCTTTGCATTTTAAATGTTTACAGTCCTGGGTATACTGAAGAATCTATTTGAAATTTTATGGTAATTCGTGCGTAAAAACGTAGAGAGGGTAGGAAAAACTGTACACTTTTCCGATTTTTCTATAATTAAACATCTTTTTTTTTAAAAATGCGGCAAAGTAACTAGTCTCTAATTTAAAACATTTCCCGTTTCACTCGGATGGTTGATTCACGCAATCTTACGGGCACAAGTCATTACAAACAACCATTGTTACAACAAACCGGCAGAACCTCCCCTGGCATTTTTTTGTTTATCTCTTCGTTCACGTGAATGGGCCAACATCAAGTGAAGATTGGAGAAGAAACGATTGATTGGATTTTGCTTTACGTCTCAGGGCCAGACTACAACATTACTGTGCCCCATGTAAGTCACTAAAGGGAAAAGGTCAAGTCTTCTGCTTTTTATATTCAACTAGACCCTGCTGTCACTTTTTGTTTGTGTGGTTTAAAAACACTCAAAGACTCTCCCGTTCTTACATGGATAAAAAAAAAAACAACTTTTAACTGTGGTTTTTTAGCCCCCGCGTAAAAATGATAATCTACTAATTCCAGTTTTGTTTAATTTTGATATCCGTGAAAGATGCCCAAATTTGGCTTTTAAATTTGGCATACTGATACGAAAATGTAATTTTGCGGATGTTATTTTCCAAATAACTTTGTTTTTGTAGAGTGTGCATAGTCCGATTTTCACTTTTCTAAAATGGGTTGAATTGAATATTTGATACAAGAATATAAGCTACGTACAGGGAAGCAGTGTAAAATGCCTAGGAATATAAAAATATCCCCACGGTTGGGTACTCCGGCCTAAAAAGGCCTACTAGATGATAATGAAATGATGGATGTATTTTTAAGATAATATTATATTTAAAATGATATTTTGATTTGATAGATAGATAAAGGGGAGATTCATATGATATGAAGGGAGTAAAAAAAATTAGTATTTTTGTATAATTATTTTGTGGGTATTTGTAAAAAAAATATTGTAATCTCACGATGATGACCCACAACAAAACAATTTACACAGTCATCGATTTGAAAACACAATTTCAAAATATAGCCGCAAAATAAAGTAAACATAATAATAACGATATTGGTTTGTAATCATTGTCAAATGGTTGTACTCTTTCTTCCAAAAAGTTCCCAAATCCAAGGGAAAAGGGTTTTAAGTTTAAGTTTTATACTCTCTGATGTTTCGGGGTTTTTCAAATATATTTTTTATACTGTCGACTGGCATTTAAACGCGAAAAATAGCTTCACAGCTTAAAAAAAAAAACAGCATTATTCTGGCATGACAAAAACGTTATTAATCAATTGTATATCAAAATCATAGAATATCAAAAGGGCTAAGTTTAAAAAATACTGCCAAATGCAAATTAAACTCATCTTTGGTGAAAGACAAAAAATGACAATTTTTGATCATAAATCTTGTTAAGAGAGGGGAGTGTGTTCTCTGCCCCCCTGCGTCCACGGCTCCCCACCGTGCCCCGGCCCCGACCTTGAGTCTCAATGCAGCGACCCCAGACAACATTTAGACATTAAAATACGTGCGAAGCGATGTTTTTGGTTTCGCAGTCAGCGGGAAAAGGTGAACTTTTAGAGGGCCCAAATTTACCGGAAAGGAGCACTTTGCGGGGTAGGGGGGGCGCTAGCGCTAAAACAAGTGGCGGGGGCGGGATTACAATAGCCCTTTAAAAATTCAAAATACACGTTTGGCAGTTCGAGACGTGTATTCCATTTTAAAATTTAACATCCTCAAGCCAAAAACCGGAAACATTTGTTTAAATTTTAGTTTTTTCTAGGGGCCATTCAGATCGAAGAAATGCAGGAGCAGAGTTTTTTTAAAATTTTGCAGGGTAAACAATTACTCGGAGCTGGATCGAGTTTGGGTTTTTTCAGTGCTGCTTTCCTTTCAAAACCCCTTTGCGTGAGAAAAGCCTTGGAGAGATTCAAGGTGTTCATTGCTTTAATTTTGCAAAGTTATTATTTTTCTGATGAGCCATTCTTTTTTTTTTTATGGATGACATAAAAGTTTGTGCAATTGGGAGGTCCCGGGGAAATCGATGCAGTCAAAGGGGTTCACGTTTATAAATCTCGGGGTTACTAAAATTTTGCATTTACAGGTTCAACTTTTGAATTGGGACACGCCAGGGTTTTAAATATGGTTCAAACCCACTCTTAAAAGCCCATTGTTGACAAATCCAGCCGTCGCATATCGCAAACTCCCCCCATGTCGCCACAATCGTTTCACAACAATTTGAACCCCCGGGGCTTTTACATCTTAACCCCTTTTCAACTCCCAACCCCCAACCCCAAAAAGGGGAAAACCCCCCCGGAAAAACCAAAAAACAAAGCACTGCCCAAAGCTGTCCAACCATTACCCAAAAAACAAAAAAAAAAGGACCCAAACAAACCCCCAAAAACAATTCAAAAAAAAAAACAACCAAAAAAGAACTGGAAAAAAAAAAGGGGGGGAAAAAAGGAGTTTGACTAAAAAAGAAAACGAAAAAAAAAACAAAAAAAGAAAAAAAGACAAAATCCCCCAACATCACCACCAGGAAAAAAACTAATCCCAAAAAAAAAAAAGGGGGGCCAAACACATAACAAAAAACCCAAAAACTAATAAAAAAAAGGGCCCACACAAAAAACCAGAAAAACAAACGCACCCAAACAACAAAAAAACACACAGAAACCAAACAACAACCAAAACCCCCCCCCCCCCCCCACCCCCAAAAGGACAAACCCGAACAAACAAAACCCCCTTCCAAAACCAGAAAAAAAACACAAAAAGGTACACAAAAAATTTTTTCTGGGGAACCAAATTTTAAAGAAAAACTTAACAAAACACGTTCACAGAAAAAAAGGGCCCCCAAATGTGTGGGGCCGAAAAAGCGGAATAAGTTTTTTTAGTTTTGGCCCTTTTAAGGAAAAAAAATTCCCTCCCAAAAGGGGTTTATTTTGGAAGTTTTTTCAAAATATAAAAGGGAAAAAAGGGGAAAAAAAAAGGGTTAAACCCTTATCAATGAACGAATCCCCACTTTCAAATCAAAATCCTTTCCCCCACACGGAGAAAGTTGAGATAGAGGCGCTTTCCTGAAAAAGCAGGCGAAAAAAGAAACTAAACCCCCAATTAAAAAGATAACAAAACCTCCTAAATAACACACAAAACAGAATGTGTGAGAACGAACAAGCAAGACGAAAAACAAAAATACTTGTGGGGGAATAACCCGTGGAATTTTAAAATTTAAGTTACATTTTTTTTTGGAAGACATTTAGAAAAAGGGGGTGGGATTGGGGGACGCGGACGAAAGGGGGGGGGTGGGGGTTAAAAGCAAAATTTTTAAATTAATCAAAATTTTCCTTTTTTTAAATTTTTGTTTAAATTTTTTTTAGGTTTTTAAAACCAATTTATTTTAAACAAAAAATATTTAAATTACCGCCCCAATTATTCAAAATGGCGGGAAAAATTTCTTAAATTCCCACTTCTGGTGGGGAACAGTTAAAGGTATTTCTCTCAAGGGGTAAAAAGAACTTTTCATGTCTGGTTACACTAAAAATACCAATACGAATTTATGACGAGACCAGGTTCACCAAATTTTTTTTAATAACTTAATTTTATGTTTTATTTTAAAATTTTTTTTTTTTTTAAGAAGCAAAAAAGTTGACCGGGCATTTAAATGTGGTAAAATGTCCAAAAAAATTTAATTTAAATTTTTTCCAAAATTTTTCAAAC
>JAMZAV010011755.1:0-16713 GCA_024449915.1 Sweltsa coloradensis | reverse complement strand
CAGCATTAATTATCAATATTGTAAGTTAATAAGGCCGACATCACAATTTCAATGGATTGTTTTTGATATTAATGATGTCCTGAAATATATTTTCGAACAATTTTTTTTAAACTTTTCTTAATTTTGAACTTTAATCCAAAACAGTTTAGTTAAAAGTCACATCTCTACAACAATGTGAATCTAGTCGAAGAACGTTGTTTTCACACAATTCTAAAAGGAAAGTGGCCCCGTTAGTTCAAAAGCGACGCGCCACTTGACATATTTTCCTTCCGCGTTTTAACACAGACTTTTCTCAATTCTCACCTTCTTTGTGTTTATTATTATGGCACTTCTTTGTGAAATCACGTTTTGTTATGTTGGCCCCACAGTCAAACGTAGAGGGTTTGCGTTCGTCTACCGGAAAATCATTTACTTTTACGTTTTTCTTCTTGCTTTTCATATTGAATATGAAAGCCTATGAGTCGAGTCGAGAGAAATTTAAATTCACTTTATCACCTTTTGGTGCGAATCGAGAATTCGTCTTTCAAAGAATGCACAGGAATAACTTGGAAAAGCCTAGTCGTAACTTCTTCTTTCTGTAGAGGTAGACTGGTATTGAATAGACTGCGATTCTATGTAGGCCTATGCCCCGCTGGCATGTTGACAGTTGACACTAGCCCACCAATATGTATAAAACATTAATTTTAGATTGTGTGGCTCGTTAGTCTTGTAGTTAGGCTCTGCTTCCAATGCAGAAGGTCCAGGGTTTGATTCCCGCTTTCAGCAGAAATTCTTTACTTTTGATGTGGACTCAAGTCCATCAGTTCTTGGCTTAGGAATGTGTAAACGGTGACTTTGGAGCCGTCCTAGCAACGAGGCACAGAATAAACTCTAATGTTGTTCCGATTTAGCAATTAGCCGAGTGATCAGAACTGTGGCTAAAACGTATGTCCCTTTTTTCTTCTTATTTTTCTTTTCTTTTCTTTTCATTCCCCACCCTTTTTTATATTTGATTAATTCATTAATTGCATTTAATATCGTTTTTATTGTTACCAAATTTGTTGAGTTTTAATGCATTGTTGAAATATTACTATTTCAAATATTTACTTAAATGTAGTTCATTGTTGTATCTGCATCTATGTAATTAGATTTATTTAGTTGTCCTCCTTTGTAATTTAGTTTTTATAACTGAATAGGATAGACGTTAAATAAATAAATAAAATAAAAATAAAATATACTCTTAAATCGCTCTGCAGTAATAACACTGTAATATCACGTAATATATTGGACGTTGTTGAATCACTATCTGTAGGGGGGAATTGATTTGTTATCTGCATGGCCTTCTTCTTTCTTTAGTTACCTTATATTAATATTTGGGATTTTTTTTGTTTAAAGGCGAGTCAACAGTTAGGTCATGTTGCGCAACTGTTAAGAGATGTGGGGGGAGGAAAGATCCATGTTGGTCAGATCCAGCCGCAGGTTAAGGGGGGTGGGAGGGGGATGGAACGGGGGTCTCTCATGTCGTTGTCATCGTCGTCAGGAACACGTAGGAAGGGTTCCCAACGATAAAGATCACCAGAGCTCGCCTCTAGTTTCAGGGAGAACAATACGTATCTAATGATGTTTGTGAGATGGTCTTGCCTCTTTTCTCACCTTTTACAATCAGCAAAGGGATGCTCTGAGATAAATTCTACCTCGGGCCCAGAAGAAGAACTTATATGTTGCGAAATGTAAATGTGGTTACAATAGCACAAAGTGAATAGCATAGACGTCAAATAAATAAAAAAATAAAAAAAAGCACTTACACACTATTACGCAGATTGCTTGTTCTGTGCAAAGACTTTAGAAGTGACTGTTAGAAGCATTTCAACACTTAAGGCACAATTCTATCTCAAACGTGAATCCAAGTTCTCGCGAAAGTGTTTTCTATATTTGATTCAACACCCAATTGAAAAGCGTCCTTTTGAAAGTAGAAACAAAAATTGTCAAAGCGTAAAAGTTATTTTATCCTTTTACAGACATCTACAAAGAGAATAGGAGGAATCAAAGGTAGAGTTTATCTTTAAGGTAACCACTTCACTACTCGCCTTGAACATAAAACCAAGCCCATTGAAACTAATTGTAGGAACGTAGTGAACGTAGCTAAAACTGTTGAAATACCCTGAGAATAATAGCCTAGTTAGGGTAAAAAAAAAAAAAATGGTATCGATTAACAATTGATATATAAAATTTAAAAAAAATCATATTTAGAGTCTATACTCATTCAGTCACATGACTGATTTTCTGTGGGGGACAAAAATTTAATCATTTAAAGATTTATAAACATATTTTGCCAATTGTTAAAATGAAATTATTTGGACGTAGGCCTACACTGTTCTAAAAAAAAATGGCATCGATCAACAATTGATAATTGTTAATAAATCGTTTTGGCATATTATCATTTTAAAAAATCATATTTAGAGTCTATACCCACTCACACATACACACATAACTGATTTTCAGTGGGGGACAAAAATTTAATCATTTAAACATTTATAAACATATTTTGCCTATTGTTAAAATGAAATTATTTGGACGTACACTGTTCTAAAAAATATATATATACATATAATATAATACATATAATAAACATACTTTTTTAATCATAATTTGTTGGCATAAATGTTTCATGGTCGTTTTTGTTATTTTCTATTTATTTGTATTGTTAAAACATTGCTTTGTTCAACCCAGTTTGATAAAGACACTAGACTTTGTGTCGAAATATTACAATAAAATATTTATTTTAAGAACAGTGTATGTCCAAATAATTTCATTTTAACAATCAATTTACCTGTTCTACTTGTTTCAATTTATTCAAAACAGTAATTATTACAACGCAATATAATCATCAGTTTTGTTAAAACTGGGAGCCACGAAAAATTCGTCTAGCAAATAAAGGCTTTAGAAGCAAAATAAATCTTCTAAAACCCACCGCTTATTTCAGAAAATCCCCCAACCCCATAATATTTTATTGAGCGCGACAAGGGCATTATACGAAACGCATCACTTACGCGTCAGCGTTAATATTTTAAACGCAGTCTTAAACACAACGTCACCAGTTTCACCACCGTTATTGGCTTTGTGAAATTTCATATACAAAAATTCCCCGAGGTGCCCGTTTACCCCTTTATAAAAGTTTATTACATTATTGGCCCCCTGGGGTTAATGTATTCATTTTAAAAAGACGTACAGAGCGCTTGATGCAAGGTTATGACGATCGTGTAGGTGTACAGTCAGAGGAAAGAGAAAGTTAAAACAAGAAATTAGTAATGTACAATGATCCATCCCTAAAAAAATTAAGTTTGACCGAAAAGAGTGTTTAATGCATGGCTAATGAATTTATTTCTATGAAAATATGTATGCGATAATTCAAAACTTTACAACTTTAAACGCCAATAGAACAAACCAACTAAATTCTATTATTATTCTAAATTGTGATGTTTATTAAATCATGTAATAAAAATTGCTAAGATGTGGATTTAGCGTAAAAATTAACTCAAGAAAATTACCAGTACATTTACGGTCAAGACGGTAGATTTGGTGCTGTTTGTGAAGAGTTAGCTTTGTGTCGACTTACTTATGAAGAAACTGTTGACGGATGTGCGTCAGTGTGTCATGTAATGAAGAAGAAAGAAAGAAAAGTCTCATCAACTGCCAATGCTCGGCATTCTTTTTTGGGTTAATAATTCCAGTGCCATGATAATGAAAAATAAATAAATAATATAATGGTGTAAAATTACTAAATTAACCACCGTACCACTATGGTCGGTAAACTACGTAATCGGTCAATTTAGCGAATCAAATCAAACGACGGCCAGTTCCCTAATCGAAAAGTAGCCTACGCAAGTACTGTAATCGAGGAGGTAAGTGTCCGCATCCACTAACTGAATAAGGGGGAAATGGAGGTGGCCGACTCGAGACTTGGGAATCCCCTACCACCTTATAACCGAGGGGGAAACGGAGGTGGCCGACTCGAGACTTGGGAATCCCCCGCCACCTTATAACCGAGGGGGAAATGGAGGTGGCCGACTCGAGACTTGGGAATCCCCTACCACCTTATAACCGAGGGGGAAATGGAGGTGGCCGACTCGAGACTTGGGAATCCCCTACCACCTTATAACCGAGGGGGAAAGGAGGTGGCCGACTCGAGACTTGGGAATCCCCCGCCACCTTACAACATACGGAACCCCTCTCACGTGCGTCTCGGCTCTTGCCCTACAAACGTCGATCTCACCCGATATCGAACGAGAACAACCGACCCTCTGAATTTAATTCCGATTTCCGACAGCACCCAAGGCGCGGCGAGCCATCGACGAGTGCTCACCGACTGAGAAAAGATGAAAGAGGAGACAAAAAAGACTTGAATGGACTCGTCTCAAGAATGTGATTTTCTTGAGGGGGGAGGGGCTTTTACAGCTGATTGCGTTGGGGGTAGCAGCTCATTATTATGCAGTGCGATTAGGTTGATCGAGTGAGTGGTGATGGAGAGGGGTGAGAACCGCATTACTAGCTCATGTATACCCCTGTTGAATAACCTAAATGTATCTAAAACCTCTCCTCCCCACCTCAAGCAAATTGCCGAATAGAGTAGGCCTACGTGTAGTTTGAAATGTTTTACGCGAGTATGACGTACTTTTATATTATTTTCAATTTAACAGAGTTCACCAACGATAATAATGATTTTTTAATGGTGGTCACAAAATAAAAACTAAAGTCAATATGAAATTAATTGTTACAAATTTGACCAGGAAATTAATGTTTTTTAGTGTTTTAAATTGCTACAAATTTTCAGCGTAGAGTGAAACAAAACACACGTGAATTCACTATGTCGGAATTATCCAGGAGACTGGGAAGTAGAAAATTTAAACTGATTTCTGAATGTGCTAGTCAACGACATAGCAAAAAACGTATGGTATCCCTAGTAGCACACCGTTAAGTGCCATGCATGGGCCATGGACGATTATCTTAACGTCCGCGCATGGGCCATGCCCAACACTCGTAGATGGGCCATGCAACGTTTTGGCCGCGAGTCCAACCAAAACCCATCGATGGTTTTTAAACATGGCACTTGCATGGCTAGCGCCAATTAGCCATGCAGGACACAAGGTACTCGTACTTGTCAGTACCATGCGTGAAAGTCGCGCATGGGCCATGCCTACTCTCGTCCATGGGCCATGCAAACGTTTTGGCCGCGAGTACAACCAAAACCCATGGACGATTTTTAAACATGGCACATGCATGGTTAGCTTAAATTACCCATGCCTACTTTTCTGCACATGCGTGCTAATCGCGCAACGCCCATCCACGTTTAGCGCGCAAGGCCCATGCACGTTGATCGCGCATGGGCCATGTCCTACTCTCGTCCATGGGCCATGCAACGTTTTGGCCGCGAGTACAACCAAAAACCCATGGACGATTTTTTAAACATGGCACATGCATGGTAAGCGTAAAATACCCATGCCTACTTTTCATTAAACGCGTGGTAATCGCGCACGGGCCATGCACGTTGATCGCGCATGGGCCATGCCCGACATTCGTCGATGGGCCTGCAACGTTTTGGCCGCGAGTACAATCAATTTTCTTGGATGAGTTTTAAACATGGCACTTGCATGGTTAGCGTGGTACTGCCCATGGAGCTTGCCATGCGTGGCGCAAATGTACGATAATACCCCTGAAAACCCTTGTCATGTATGGAGCAAAATGTACTGAGGTAAAAAAAGACTCTTATTGATTCTCCTCAGAGAAGAGAGACCAGAGTACTGAAAATTTTTTAAGTATAAAGACCAACAAAATCAAGTGTAGAAGGTGCACGTACGTGCTAACTTGGTTTCAAAATTACAGAGATTGCAGTAGGGAATTCTATGCTTTATATTGTAACAGAAAAATATTAACCCGAAAATTACGCACCGTGTGTATACAAGCTTAGCTAACAATAATAATTAATGGAGGCAACAAATACATTATTGTAATTATTTAGTGAATATTTTCTCTAATGCAATAGAGATAGCGCCACTATCGATCGATAAGCTGTGGCACGTCGTGTATGTGCCACGTGATTGCCATGTTCTATAAGCCAAGCTGTGGCACATTGTGTATGTGCCTTGCGATTGCCATGCACTACTGGCCACGCTGTGGGCATAGGGGTATGTGCCATGTTGGCTGCCATTCACAACTGGCCAGGCTGTGGCGCGTCGTATATGTGCCATGAGATAACTATGCATTACTAGCCAAGCTGTGGCACATTATCTTTGTGCCATGTGATTGCCTTGCTCTACTAGCCGGACTGTGGCGTGTCGTGTATGTGCCATGTGATTGCCATGCTCTACTAGCCGGGCTGTGGCGCGTCGTGTATGTGCCATGTGATTTCCATGCTCTACTAGCCAGGGCTGTGGCGCGTCGTGGGATGTGCCATGTGATTTCCATTATCTACTAGCCGGGTTTTTGCGCTTCGTTTATGTTCCAGGTGTTTGCCATTGCCACTGTCCCTGCCGTTTTGGTGCATCATGCATGGGCCATTTTGTCAACCTTTTACCTAAATCCATTCCGTGGCAACTCGTCAATGGGCCTAGCAAAACCATGCCCAACTAGTTCATGATCGTGCATGGTTCTTGTATGGCCCTTGCAATTTTGCCATGGCATGGCGCGCGACGGTCATGGGCCATGGATAAACTAAACTTCCGTGTGCTACTAGGGATTGTTACGATACAGTTCAGGATATTACAATAGAAACTGCACAATGGAATGTCTGTTGTCTATTGAAACGATTCAATCCACATGCATACACTTATGACTGAGGAAACGCGATAAAACAATGATTCAGATTGGCTAGTGACAGAAATCGAAGGTTCAACCGTCCGGCTTGCGATGTTTCCATTCCAGCATTGAATGCTTCTATTGGTTTTCGGTAATGTATGGCTTGGAGTTTCCCTACCACTAACACTCTTTCTTTCTCGACGTTTTTCATGAATCAAAACCCATCATTTCGGTCGATTAGGCTCGTTCAAAAAACCACCAGAAAAAATATGTCCACACACCTAAGCGCGCGCTTTCACCCTGTAGATAGAGTTGGATTTTATAATGTTTTCCTAAACCGTCCAGGTTGAACGCATAGGCTTACATTACGCATATATAAAGCAGAGGCCATAGAGTTGGTTCATGCAACAAATTAAAAATTTCTAACATACATCCAACTGCAGCTGCTACATTCACCTGATTAATTACAAATATGTGTGGCAAGTAAAATTTGATATAACGGGCAACGTGAAAATAAAATACAATTTAAAAAATCCTACTATACGTCAAAAACAAAAGTACAAGCATGCAACATAAAAATACGAAAACTCTTGTATAAAAACACAACAAACTACACAACATACTATAACATCCTGCCCGAAGGGCAGAAAGGCTAATGTAGGGCATGTTTGGCCCTCTGTAGCCTGTGACGGACAGTGAGTGACAGAGAGAACAAAATATAGGCTATGATAGTAAGTAGCCTTTTCTACCATAGAGTTTAAGAATAGTAATAGCGACCAATCATAGATTTCAACGGTTATTTAAAATACTCTTAGGCCCTAGTTGGTTTGCTCATCAGTCATCAAGCAATGGAAAGGTTTCTTCGTAACAAAATATACATTTATTTATTATTTTTCTCCGTAATTGTGCACATAATACAAAAATTACAGAATGAAACTGGAAAGCCTATTGTTGTTGATATTATTTAGGCCTACTACAATTTAAAACTTTTAAAAAAATGGCCCATCCACCGCAGTGATCCTGTCCCATTCTTAACATTAATAAAATAATAAAATAACATAAGATGATGATGATAATGTTGAAATAGATGATACAGTTTATTAATATGATAGTCATAAATGAAATAAAGAACTAGTGAATGTAGCCGTTATCAAAGATCCATTATTCCTAGCCGTGGTCGTCAACTTCAGGCCTATCAGGCAACCATTTGTCATCTGAAGTGATCTTGAATGGCGCTTTTAAACGCCTTATCAGAGACCCTACATATTTACCAGTGGTTTCTAGCCAGAAAGACATGGAAGATATTCCAAACATCCATTTAAAAAATCGACAAAAAGAAGAAAGCTCGCACAATCAGTGCAACACAAGTGAGAAATTTCATAAAAATTGAGGGATATTTACATAAGCTGCCATTTTGAATTAATTTTCATTAAAATTATCTAATCACATGATGAACGTATAACAGCCCAACATACAAATCACATTTTAACATGAATATAGGCTACCAAAGATATTGCCAATTAAACCAATTATTAACTCTCTGATTCACAAATTACGCACTATTGGACATTTATAATTATTTATCCATCACTAAGCAATCACTGGTAAATGTATCGCGATACAGAACACACGACTGATGACACCTCAATTAATTCCTCTCCCTCTGTCATTCAAACTAATCCTCGGTGCGTTTCGAAGATTAATGTTTGAGCGGACACCACATAATTATTGACACATGTATAGATAGATATACTCACATGTACATGCTCGGTTGCGTGTAGTAGCTCGCGGGAATATACCCTGGGAAATGTAGCACATGTGTGTAAGCAGGGTCAATTCTGGTGGGTATATCCATTAATTATTTTTTTCACTAGATTAAGGGGGCGTACTACTGATGTTTTGGCGTAAATATGTTGCTTTTCGATGGTTTAAGTGTTGTATTGGAAAAAAGGGGGACGTGTTTGAATTATTAAAAGAAGAGGGAAATTCTTTTAGTATTTTGAGAGAAAAATCAATGAGAAGTTTTTTCGTAGAAGCTTTGCGGTTGGGATGAACCCGAGCAAACATTTTTACAACATAAATGTTTTGTCCACATACACCAAAATTTTACCGTCCGGGTCCCTTTTGCCCTTATTTTTTTTTACGATTTCTTAACAGGAGTTTTTAACTTCAGTAAGTTGAATGCAAAATATATGCGCATGTCATCTTATCAAAAACATTTCATAAATTAGTTTTTATAATTGTCGAAAAAATCGCAAAAAATAATGAGAAAATTTTTTATCCAATTCCCCCCAAGTTATGTAGGAGACATTACTTGAATTTGTAAAAACTTCACCCCTCTCGTTCCCCAAAAGCCGAGTGACGTTACAAAAAAAAAAAGAATTTTTAAATTTTTTCTGCTAAAAAATGGGTTTTAGAACACAAGACCCCCAAAAATAAAAAAACACAAATTAAAAGTAATTATTATTTATAAACCCCAAGTCACCCCTTGCAAAAGCTGCTGGTTATAAATTCACCAAAAACTAAAATTTGTAAAGGATTCGTAGGACTCAAGTACAATTATAAAAATTAATCAAGTTTCCTTTGAAAATTAAGAAAAAAAAAAACAATTAAAAAAAATATGTCCCTACCTGCCTAATAGAGTTAAATTAAAGTTTATTTTCCCCCCGTGTCACTTTTGACCCCCAAAACCGTATACAAAACAGTGGAAAGGGGGTCAACCAAAAAAAGTACAAAGTTTAAGTAAATGGTTGTTTTGCTAAAATTTGAATAATAATATTTAATGTTTTGGTATCATCTAATTATTGTCGTATCCTTTAAGTTGTAGAACCCAAAGCATGATACGGTCGAGGAATCCAATTGTAATAATGGGGGGGGGAAATCACAGGGGGCGAAGATAGGAGAAACACTGGCGCAGACGAAAAACAAAAAAAGAAAGCAGCTGGTCGTTGTAAAAAAAAGGGACTTTTTGTTTGTCACGGGAAAAGTTCCATGTAGCACGTGGTCGCAGTGTACAAATTATGAAAGCAGCGTTTTTTGTAAACAAAGTGACTTTTTGTTTGTCACGGGAAAATTCCATTTTTCACGTGGTCGCAGACAGAGACGTTTTTTTGACAATCGGCCCATCGGGCCCAACCCGGCTCTCTGGTCAACACACGCACGAACCCACACCTCCCCTCAGGTTCGACACAACTCTGCGGGTTTGCTCTCACATCTCGGTGCCCTGCGGACAACCCTCCCACTAACACCCCCCCTATGACGTTAGTCGGTTAAAGGGAAAGAGCCCCCTAGGAAACCTTTTTGGTTTTTTCTTTTTAAAACCTCCCTGTCGGCCGGGTTTTAGTACTTCCTATTTTGAACTGAGTAAATTTGTTCGGGAAAGTTTTACCAACCCCCCCATACGATGAAGACGTAGAGGATAACACGTAGGCCAGGTCCCTGGAGCATTTTTTCCCGCGTTCACCCGTGCCCCCAAACGTCAATGATAATCTTTTTACAATGAAAAATTTGTCCCCAAAAAAAAACAACTTAAAACTTTAAAAAATTTTGTTAAAACATACAAAAATTATGGACAAGCGGCTACTTTTAGTTCTCCTCAGTCTTCCTATTTATCTACTTTAAATTAACAAAAAACTCCGTTAATGCCCTTAATTTGAGTTTAAAATTAATTATTCCCTTCCCTTGTTCTGTCTTTATATCCTTAATTTAGAATTATTAAAAACAGGGGTTGATGCCGTTAAACATTGTTGATATAAAAAAGGGTTTTTTTATAATTTTTAAGAATTTCAATGAAAATTTCACTTGATTGATACTAAAATCTCGTTTTTTTTTGGGAAATTTGAAAACGGTGGGGCATGGATTTACAATTACCCCCCCTTTGTTTTCAAGACTTTGGAAAATGTTTGAAAAAATTCTTATTAAAAAATAATTAATCATAAATTAAATTTAATCACAAACTTTTCAAAAAATTTATACAATTTACTTAAGGGGAAACCATTAACTTTTTTTCAAAATTTAATTAGAAAGTTTATTAATATCCACCTAGTTTTAGATAAACGTCTCGCGGTCTTTCTAACCCCCAATCACCGGCGCCCTAAACGTTATCAAAAGAAAATTTAATTAAATTTAATTGAAAATTAAAAAAAACACGAAGAAAATTAATTCAAAGTATAAAAAAAAAAATTTGTAAACATTTTGAAAAACAAGTTGGCGACCTATATAAGTTGCCCGACTTCCGCTTTCAGTCTGTCGTGGCCACTTGGCTCGAGTACCAGCTGTGGAGTAAACAAACCCTTACCCCCCCTAGATCGTCTCTCCGTGGCTAAAGCGGTGCGCCAGCCCCCAGGTGTGAACGAAACGCGACCCCCCACAAACCAGTCCAGACGACATTGGATCTGTGCATCTCACTTCACCTTCTGCCCGCTGGCTAAAACTTAAACCCCACAACAAACCCTCTAAACTGCATTCCAACTCCTAAAGAAAAAAAAACGTTTTTTCAGCTTCTAACAAAAAAAGAAACTTTCAGAATGGTCGTTTCAAACACAACTCAACCTACAAAACGCTACCTAACAAAAAACCTTTGAAGCGAGCCTACTTTCAAAACAATTTACAAATACAAGTCATAAACCTACGTTGGTTAATAATTAATCTAAACAATATTACATTTATAATTTGAAATATTGTAATTATCATTGTTCTCGACGAACTTAACATCTCTAATTAGGTCACAAAACAAAATCGAAAACCCCGGCATTACATTTAATAATTTAAATACCAATTTAAAAATTTGAAACACCCTCATTAAAATAAAAACCGCACCCACTTAAGAAAAACACAATTTTTTCTACAGAATCCTATCTTCCCTTCCGTCGCGGTACTCTTGTTTACCACCTATCAGCGCACTTTATTCCTCAACGACCCCCCCCCGTTACCCAAGCAGAACTTCTTTTAAAAATTGAGCAGTCAGTACTTTTTTTAAACCCCCTCTTTTACCCACCCGTTACCTCTCTCTCTCTACTTCCAGTCATGTCTTTTTAATTTAGTAAGGATTTCATAATCGTCATTGAATGCATACAAAATAACCAATAAAAACGCCAAATTACTTCGAAAATTAATAATTGATCCCTTTTTCTTCTTGGCCTAATTTTCATTTATTCTGTCCAAAATCAAAATACAAAAAACCAAATTAACCACTAACGCATTTTTTTTTTAAGATTCCGGTAGATAAACCCCCCGTAATTGAAACACTAAAATAAAATTTTCACACCCCCCATTTGAATATAACTAGGCTACCTACTTTGAGAAAAAAATAATCAATCATAATCAAACTCTTTTCCAAAACTATCATCCCCATCATTATCCCCATCCCTCTATCATCTCTCATCACTTCTATCCAAACGCATCATCAAATTCAAATCAAAATCGCCTCTCCTATCCACTATCAACCAAATCAAATCAAAACCCCGAATCAAGGATTTTAATACATCTCAAATGCAACAATAAAAAGGCCCTTATCATAGTACTAGCCCCCACGTATCATCAATCAATTTGTTTATCCATATTTTTTGCCCTTCTCACTTCAGTAAGGGAGACTAAACCCCCCCCAATTAAAATGCTAATTAAATTTAATCCCAAAGTCCCCCCAACATTAGAAAGCAAAACCAAAAAACCCCTTTCCAGACTTTTTCCCCTTTTTTTTTTTTTTTAAAATCAAAATTTAAAAGAACATTTACAAAATTATCCCAATTGCTCATGAAAAACATTTTTTTCAATCCGTTTTTATTACGTTAAACCCTTTCATTTTAAATTTGGTTTTTTCATCCTTGTCATTTTTTTTGTTTTCATACGTCCTCTAGACGACTGTGGGTCCCAAATCTTTCATTTAACCCCCGCTAAAAAAACCCGCCCTTTTTCACGTTTTTTTTTGTGTCTATCGCTTCCAAGAATTTTTTTCAAACCAGTTTTTTTTCACCAACCTCCCTTTCGCCCCCCCCCGTTTTTCATTCCAAACTCCCACTTCTTTCGTTTTACCCCCTCAAACTGTCATTTTAAACTCGACTTAAACCCCCCTTTTAACCTCATTTCGATTTAATCCATGAGATTCCACCCACTCCATTTTCTTTCGGGAATTCTTCCATACCCCCAAACCCAAAAAACATTCATTTTTTGCTGTCTTTAACAATTGAACTTCAAATTAATCTGTACCATCCTTTTCATCAATAAAACTCTCTTATAAAAAAATTCAAAAACCCCCCATTAATTACTTTTTCATAATTAAAAATCTCCTCACTAAAACTTCAAACCATCAATCATCTCAATCTCGACAAGTTTTAAAAACTATCCCCAAACTTTCATCCTTATCATCAACCCAAATTTAATTACGATTTCATCATTAGCCCCTTCCCGTTAAACTCCTTTACCCGATTATCTATCGCCCGTTTTTCTTTCTACTCTTTTCCTTGCTCAGTGTCTGTCCCCATTCTTTTATGCTTGTTTTAATCCCCCTATTCCCCGGGCGTTTTGGGACAGTTTGTCCCCCATTCCCCCATTTTTCCCGTGGGCATTTTTTTGGACGTTTGTCCACATCTCCCCCATTTTCCCGTGACCGTTTTTACCCATTTCTATCATTTCTCGCATTAATCTTTTAAAAGGTCCTCATCCATATTGTCAAACTTTGTTATTTCTTTGAAAATTTATATTTTATTAAAAACTCGATTGCCTGTTCATTCGTTCTGTAAAAAAAATCACTCAAAAAAAAAATTTAAATTAACAAAAAAAAATTAAAATTTCAAAATGTTGTCTTTACGAATTTTTTAAAATTTTTTAAATTTTTTTTTAATTACCCCGGGTAAAAGGTTAATTTGAGCCCCCAACGTTTACGGCGACAATGTAAACTCACCCCTCGCTTGCCCAAAGCCGAGGACAGTTACAAAAAAAAACAAAGAAAATTTTTAAATTTTTTCAGCCAAAACGGTAAAAACAAGACGCCCCAAATTAAAAAAAAAACACAAATTTAACAAAGTAATTATCTACTTACTCAACACCAAGTCACGCTCTGCAAACAAGCTGCTGGTTATAAATTCACACAAAAAACTAAAGATTTAGTGAAAGGATTCGTAGGACTCAAGCTACAATTATAAAAATTAATCAAGTTTCCATTGATATAATTAAGAACAAAAAATACAATTACAAAATTATGTCCCTACCTGCCTAATAGAGCTCTAAATTAAAGTTTATTCCCCGTGTCACTTTTGACCTCCAAACACCTGTATACCAACAGTGAGTACAGGGTCAACCAAAATATAAGTACTAAGTTTAAGTTAAATGGTTGTTTCATGAAATTGAATAATAATATTTAATGATTGGTACTCATCGATAATTATTGTCGTATCCTTTAAGTGCTGTAGAATCCAAAGCGATGATACGGTCGACGTAATCCAATTGTAATAATGTGGGGGGGAAATCACATGGTCGGCGAAAATCAGGAGAACACGTGGTCGCAGACGAAAACACAAAATCAAGAAAGCAGCTGGTCGTTGTAAACAAAGTGACGTTTTGTTTGTCACGGGAAAAGTTCCATGTAGCACGTGGTCGCAGATCAGATGACGTTTACGTTGACAATCAGGCCCTATCAGGCCAACACGGCTCTCTCTGCGTCACACACACGCACGCACACACACACACCTCCTCCCCTCAGGTTCGACACGACACTCTGCTGGTTGCCTCTCCACATTTCGGTGTCCTGCGGACAACCCTCCCTATATACACCCCTCCCTCATGACTGTTAGTCGGTCAAGGTAAGAGCCCCTAGGAAACCTGTTATGTTGTTTCTATTTAAACCTGCCTGTCGTGTCCTTGGTTTCAGTCACTTCTCTATTTTTGAACTGAGTAAACTTGTTTGGAAGCTTTACCAACCCCCTCATACGATGAAACGTAGCAGGATAAAAACGTAGGCCATGGTGCTGGAGCATTTTTTCCGCTTTCACCCGGCCCCCCAACGTCAAGAAAATCGTTACAATGAAAAAAATTGTACCCAAAAAACAACTTAAAAAAACGTTAATAACTTTTGTTAAACAATACAAAATCTATGGACTAAGGGCTATTCTAGTTCTCCTCAGTCTTCCTTTTTTATTATTAAATTAAAAAAAACTCCGTTAATGCCCTTTAAGAGATTAATTACAATTTTCCCCTTCCCCTTTTCTTTGTATTACTACCCTTTAATTGTAATTATTAATAACAGTGTTGATGACCGTTAAACATTGTTGTACTTAAAAATTACAGGTTTTACTAATATTAAGAAGTTCATATGCAAATTCACTTGATTTGATACAAAATCCGTATTTTTGGAAATTTGAATAGGGTAGGGCATGGATGTACAGTGTATGATAAGAGTAAAATGATTAAGATTCGACAAGTTTAATGATTGATGAGTGATAGAGGGGGTGAAAGTCTCCTTCACAATGTCTTCAGTTTACTCCTTCGTCACTCAAATTTTTATTTTCACATACACACTCCCTCACATATCTAAACTCAAAAAACATACAAACCACTGCATACATTCATAATTTTAATATTTTTATAGCCACTTTAAGTAGGTAGCCCCAAAATTTTTTTTTGTGATTTGCAAGTTATGTATTGTTTTTTTACCCCCACGTAAACTTTTGGGGAAAAGCACTTTTGTGACATTTTTTTCCGTTGTAGTGGCCACAAATAAACAAAATGGCAAATTTGGAAAATGAAAAACCCCCCCACTTCCCCAGGGTATTATTACAGATTTGTTTAATTCCCTGATTTTTTATGTTTTTTCAGACTAGAAGAAGACCGCTGGGATAACAAAATACCAGGAAAAACTAGACTGTATTACTGGTTTTGCGAGAAAGAAACCCGTGCCCCCCCTTGACAATATAGTTTTAAACTTAAAGTGGGTTGTTTAGCTGCTACCGCCCCCCCAACTCCTAGACCCATTCAAAATTATATTTTTGCCATAAAAAACGCCCCCATTCAGTAAGAGTTAAAGGGTTTCATAACTCAATCCCAAGGAAAAATAGCCAATCAATCCTTTAATAAATCAACAATCTTTTTCTTCCTCTCTCTCTCTTCTGTAATCAAAGTCCCCTAGGAGATTGATGGCTATCACAATGATTTAAAAAGTATCCGTAATGCCTATGAATATTCGTAAGTAATACATCGCTCCAATTTTTTGAAATCCCATAATAGAAGTTAAGTAAGGGCCCCTACTGAAGGGTCCATAGAAGCTCAGAAACTTGAAGACTTCAAAATTTCTACCTAAGGTTCTGGGTTTGTTCCCCCCACAAGAAAGCATGGATTTTTGATTTATAAGCAGATTTTGATGGAATGAACGTTTTAATAACATTTCAAGCCCCCGATGAAAGAATTCGAAAGAGTTCAATAGTTTTTAAAATTAACGTGAACAATTCACGAAGGGGGAGACTTTAAATCACACCAAACCCAAAAGTTTGCTTTTTAAAGGGACCCAAAAAAATAATAAATGTTTTTTACGGCCCCAAATTTACCCCAAAATCGGTCAAATATAAAAAAAAAATATTTTGCTCTAGTGGGAGGAGCAGGATACTTACAAGAAAATGTTTTTGCAAAACCCAATTGGTAATCAATATTTTGAACTTAATGGTATAAATTTATGAAAATTAGGAAGAGTGTAAATGAGTGACTTTTCTAAAAAATTTTGTGCTCCTGTCGGAAAGTATAAAAGGGAAAAAACAAACTTGTCCATTCAGATTTTTAAGGGAAAGTAAAAAAAGTTGCTTTCCTTTTAAGAATGAGTGATGCCAAATAAATAAGTACAAATAACTTTGCCAAATTTTAACGGTCAAAATTTCTTGGTCAATTGACATTATTTGACCCGTCAATTGACCGGGTTGCTATTCTTTGAATTAGTATTATTTTATTGTAGTAGGCCCTTTT